>CM070837.1:32750045-32782545 GCA_036326025.1 Chrosomus eos
ATATTTTGAATTTGTTTTTATTTATATGTTTTTTTTTTAATTGTAGTTAAAAGTTTAGTAATTTTGTTGTTTTGTCATTGTTTTATTAACTTTTATTTCAGTTGTAGTTGTAATTTTAATACAAGATAAACTAAATGAAATTGAGAAATGTTGAAATAAAATAAAAAGTTTGTTTTAAATTTAATTTAATTTAATTAACATTTGATTTCACTTGTTGCCAAAGCAGTTTCCGTTCAGTTTAAGTGTCATCTAACATTTGAAAGTTATTTTATTTAAACTTTATTTAAATTAGCAAAAATGCTTTTAATTATTTTTATTTTTGAGACTGGAGTAATGATACTGAAAATTCAGCTTTGATCACAGGAATAAATTACATTTAAAAATATATTCATGCACAAAACCTCTTTTTAAATCTGTAATAATAATAAATGCAGCCTTGGTGAGCATAAGAGACTTTTTTCAGAAACATTAAAGGGGTCATATAATGGCATTTTTGTACAAGTTAGTATGAATCTTTAGGGTCTAAATGTAAACTTTGTAATATACATTAATTAAAAATTCTCATTAGTATTGTAAGAAAACACTTATTTTACCTGCTAAAAAACAGCTCTGTTGTCAGCACGCCGTTTCAGTGCATGTGCCTTTAAATGATAATGATGAGCTTTGCTGACTCCGCCCCTCTGCGTACTTATAAACGTGGGATTATGAATTATATTGAGAACGTTGCAACGTTACATAGAACACATGCCGTAATGTACCCTGAGTGTAAACATTAGCCACATTCATCATAAAGCTAGCGATTTGCAAAGATTAATATAAAGGTTAATAAAACGTTACACTCACTTCAGTTCTTCTGGAGGTGCAGGAACACGAATAGTTGGTACCGATTCCTTTTTCAGGAGCAGCTTCTTAGCAAAACCAGCTTTATACTGATTCTCGTTTATAAAGCAGTCTGGTGAGAAATGATTCATGCAAACATCTACGCATTGACGTTGATCGTGGGGAATATTCCCTTCGAAAACAAAACTCAGCCACTGCGTCTTCAGCGGTTCGGATTTAGGAACATTAAAATGACCGTTGTGTTCCTTATTACACCCAAGAACAGAACACCACAATCACGTAGACACCATTCTGCTCCAGCGTATCAACAATGACGGACTATGATTGACATCTTACTCAGGGCGGGGCTGTTTTGAAACGCTGCTGTCAATCAACAATCGTGGGAGGGGCGTCCGACCTTGTGACATCACAGGCTCGAACGGCTCGATTTAAGACAGGGGAAAACATATAAGGAGATTAAAACAAAATCACTGGATGGATTTTTATCATTATATGATGGTTGTGTACAGACACTGCCAACACACATTTCAGTACAATCAACTTGTAAATGTGCATACATTATATGACCCCTTTAAAAACAGCAAACTTTTGAAAAGTAGTGTACATTGATATTATCATTCCTGTATCATGGTACCACCAAAGCCTGTAAATAATGTGTGTGTGTTGGTGTGTAGAATCCGTCACAGTGGCGGGTTCGTGGCGTGGAATAGCGTCGGTCAGGCTAACGTTAACGGCCGGTTGGCAATGACCCGCAGCATCGGAGACTTCGACTTGAAGAAGAGCGGAGTGATCGCAGAACCAGAGACCACTCGAACCCTGGTATGCACTTTCACTAAATGTTATAGAGAGCCTAAATCCAAAAAAAAAAAAATGTATGGTAGTCAATGGCAAGAGAAAACTTATCTTTTTATTCCGACTGAACTGTGCCCTGAATTACACATATGATGTTTGTCAATTTAAAAGACAATTATGAAAGTCAAGAAAGTCACAGTTTGTCATAAAACAGAAGAGTAACATTTAGTTTTATGTGAAAATCGGTCAATGAACTACATCTCTCATCTCTCGTGTGTGTGTGTGTGTGTGTGTGTGTGTGTGTGTGTGTGTGTGTGTGTGTGTGTGTGTGTGTGTGTGTGTGTGTGTGTGTGTGTGTGTGTGTGTGTGTGTGTGTGTGTGTGTGTGTGTGTGCAGTCTGGTACAAAACACACAGGCATGACGGTGTAACGTTCAGTAAAGTGAGCTTCAGTAAAGTTAGCCTCAGTAAAGTTAGCTTAAGTAAAGTCAGCTTTAGTAAAGTGAGCTTCAGTAAAGTTAGCTTAAGTAAAGTTAGCCTCAGTAAAGTTAGCTTAAGTAAAGTGAGCTTCAGTAAAGTGAGCTTCAGTAAAGTTAGCTTCAGTAAAGTTAGCCTCAGTAAAGTTAGCTTAAGTAAAGTGAGCTTCAGTAAAGTGAGCTTCAGTAAAGTCAGCTTAAGTAAAGTTAGCCTCAGTAAAGTTAGCTTAAGTAAAGTGAGCTTCAGTAAAGTTAGCTTAAGTAAAGTGAGCTTCAGTAAAGTTAGCTTAAGTAAAGTCAGCTTCAGTAAAGTGAGCTTCAGTAAAGTTAGCTTAAGTAAAGTTAGCCTCAGTAAAGTTAGCTTAAGTAAAGTGAGCTTCAGTAAAGTAAGCTTCAGTAAAGTGAGCTTCAGTAAAGTTAGCTTAAGTAAAGTTAGCCTCAGTAAAGTTAGCTTAAGTAAAGTGAGCTTCAGTAAAGTTAGCTTAAGTAAAGTCAGCTTCAGTAAAGTGAGCTTTAGTAAAGTTAGCCTCAGTAAAGTGAGCTTCAGTAAAGTTAGCTTCAGTAAAGTTAGCCTCAGTAAAGTGAGCTTCAGTAAAGTTAGCCTCGGTAAAGTTAGCTTAAGTAAAGTGAGCTTCAGTAAAGTTAGCTTAAGTAAAGTCAGCTTCAGTAAAGTGAGCTTCAGTAAAGTTAGCTTAAGTAAAGTTAGCCTCAGTAAAGTTAGCTTAAGTAAAGTGAGCTTCAGTAAAGTAAGCTTCAGTAAAGTGAGCTTCAGTAAAGTTAGCTTAAGTAAAGTTAGCCTCAGTAAAGTTAGCTTAAGTAAAGTGAGCTTCAGTAAAGTTAGCTTAAGTAAAGTCAGCTTCAGTAAAGTGAGCTTCAGTAAAGTTAGCCTCAGTAAAGTGAGCTTCAGTAAAGTTAGCTTCAGTAAAGTTAGCCTCAGTAAAGTGAGCTTCAGTAAAGTTAGCCTCGGTAAAGTTAGCTTAAGTAAAGTGAGCTTCAGTAAAGTGAGCTTCAGTAAAGTGAGCTTCAGTAAAGTTAGCTTAAGTAAAGTTAGCCTCAGTAAAGTTAGCTTAAGTAAAGTGAGCTTCAGTAAAGTTAGCTTAAGTAAAGTCAGCTTCAGTAAAGTGAGCTTTAGTAAAGTTAGCTTAAGTAAAGTGAGCTTCAGTAAAGTGAGCTTCAGTAAAGTGAGCTTCAGTAAAGTTAGCTTAAGTAAAGTTAGCCTCAGTAAAGTTAGCTTAAGTAAAGTGAGCTTCAGTAAAGTGAGCTTCAGTAAAGTGAGCTTCAGTAAAGTCAGCTTCAGTAAAGTCAGCTTCAGTAAAGTGAGCTTCAGTAAAGTGAGCTTCAGTAAAGTTAGCTTCAGTAAAGTTAGCTTCAGTAAAGTCAGCTTCAGTAAAAATTAGCCTCAATAAAGTTAGCTTCAGAAAGTTAGCTTCAGTAAAGTTAGCTTCAGTAAAATTAGCTTCAGCAAAGTTAGCTTCAGTAAAATTAGCTTCAGTAAAATTAGCTTCAGGGAAGTTAGCTTCAATAAAGTTAGCTTCAATAAAGTTAGCTTCAGAAAGTTAGCTTCAGTAAAGTTAGCTTCAGTAAAATTAGCTTCAGTAAAGTTAGCTTCAGTAAAATTAGCTTCAGTAAAGTTAGCTTCAATAAAGTTAGCTTCAGTAAAGTTAGCTTCATTCATTGAGAGAAAAGGTATGACGTCACATCCGCGCCTTTTGGGTTTGTCTTTGTAATTACGTATCTTCACAGTCTTATACCTCAACAGTTTTACATCAAACTGCGACTTTCTTGACTTTAAAATGTATCTTTTAAATTAACAAACATCATATGTGTAATTCAGAGCACAATTCAAACGGGATCCAAATATTTGTTGTCTCTCGCCATTGACTACCATACAATATTTTTTCCGAAATAAGGTCCCATGAGCCGTAAGCAGAGGGACTTAGGCTCTCTATAGTCAATTGGGATGCATTTCAAATAAAAGTCTGGCTTTTAAAATGTGCGTTTTAATTGTGCATTTCAAACTGTATTTTACAATTTATTTTTTTATAGTCTTTCTTGTGTCTGTTTGTATCTTGTTTTTTATTATGATGTTTTTATTTGTTTTTTTATTATTTTTCATTGTAAAGCACATTGAATTGCTTTGATGGATGAATTGTGCTATATAAATAAATTTGATTTGATTTTGATTTAATTTGTAAGAAAAATTATTAAACATAAATCGTCAAATGAAACAAAAGTTTAGTGGTGGTATTTTTAATGCAATACTTGCGTCGAATGTGTTGTGTAACCCTTCTGTGACGTGTGTAGTTGCAGCACGCGCACGACTCTTTCCTGGTTCTCACCACCGACGGCATCAACTTCATCATGACCAACCAGGAGATCTGTGACGTCATCAACCAGTGCCACGACCCCACCGAGGCGGCAAACGTCATCGCTGAGCAGGTGCAGAATCACCATTAATCACATCCAAAATCTGAATCTGAATTTATTATTAAAGGATAGCCTCATCTCATTTTCAAGAGGGTCCTGTAAACACAAATACAGAATATAAAAGATAAATTATAAGCAAAAAAACATTACATAACATACATTACAGATACACATACAAAGCTTATTCATACACAAACTCTCTCACCAACTTACACTAAGTTTTAAAATAAAAGTTTGTGTATTAAATCATATACGTGTGTATAATTTGTGTATATAAATACACACACTTGCATATTTGTACACTGCTGTTCAAAACTTTGGGGTCGGTAATATCTTCTGCTCACCAAGGCTGCATTTATTTGATTAAAAATACAAAACAAACCCAGTAATATTGTGAAATATTATTTCAATGTAAATCAGCTGTTTTCTATGTGAATATATAGTAAAGTGTAATTTATTCCTGTGATCAAAGCTGAATTTATCATCATTACTCCAGTCTTCAGTGTCACATGATCCTTCAGAAATCACTATAATATGATGATTTGATGCTCAAGAAACATTTATGATTATTATCACAGTTGAAAACAGTTTTGCTGCTTCATATTTTTGTGCAAACCGTGATTCATATTTTTCAGGATTCTTTGAAAGTTCAAGAGAAAAGCATTTAATTCAAAAAGAAATATTTTGCATTATTATAAATGTCTTTACTGTCACTTTTGATCAATTTAATGCGTCCTTTCTGAAGAAAAGTATTCATTTCTTTCTTTAAAAAAAAAAAAAAATCCTATTGACCCCAAACTTTTGAACGGTAGAAATATTTGCATGAACAGTATATACTATACTATACTTGTCAGGAACCAATCAGAGTCATCCCAGGTCATCACGCAACGATCAATGTCCCCGGATTATTAATCACCTGCACCTGATTCCACTCTGCACTCACTGCCTAGTCAGCATAAAAACCACCAGTTCACGTTCATTCAATGTCAACCCTCCAACAGGAAAGACCCTACCCAGTCCCTTGCGATCCTTCTGAGCCATCCTGCCACCCCATACGTAAAGTATACTCATCTGAAAGATACTAACTTCTGTGTCCTTTTCCTGATGTTCCCAGAATCCGTTCCATGGTTCTTGTTCACGGTTTCCTGGAGTCTGTCACGGATCCTGTTCCCCAAAGGAGGCTCTGCAAAAGAAAGAGAGAGTATCACTGAGCTGGTTAGTTCACTGTCAAGTGCACTTCAAGGGATCTACTCACCTGATATCCTTCCTGAATCACGTCTATCTCCGGACGATCTGTAATGAGAGAAACTCCAGTTCTTGATCTGTGTTATTCTTCACGTTATTTCTCATGAAGAGGAGTCCCTCACCTGAATGTATTCCTATCATGTATCCTCTTCAAGTTCACCGTTGAACTCCTGATATTCTGCATACTTACCTTTGCTTTTAATAAAGATACATCTATGTTTATCACTTACCTCTGTCTCCGAGCCTGAATCCTGACAGAAGGCTTGACCTAACAACAGAAAGAGGTGAGAGATGGATTCCAGACAGCCCGCTGTTGCTACCACCCCTCCTCCAGTGAGTACTTCCGTGAGCGCCACTTCTTCGATTACCTGCTTTGCAACTCCCCCGTCGCGCCCAGCGCCATTCTCTGGTCGGGCGGAGGATTGCAACGGATTTTTACTCCAGTGTTCGCTTGCTCTGGAACAGCAAGTTCAGTTCTATCCAAATGAGAGATCGAAAGTGGCATTTATCATTCAGCAGCTCTCTGGAGCAGCCCTGAGGTGGGCAGAGGCGTTATGGATGAAAGAATCCACAGTGGTTGCGTCATTTCAAGAGTTTGTTAACCATTTTAAGGAAGTTTTCGGACGATCCGCAGAGGGTTCATCGTTTGGAGAACAGCTCCTACAATTACGTCAAGGAAAGAAGTCATTATCTGAGTATTCTGTGGAATTTCGCACACTTGAATTAAATAGTGGATGGAATGAGAAAGCTCTGATTTCTGTTTTCCGCCGAGGATTAAATCCAGCTTTGCGTCTCCAACTGGCGATCTATGATGACAACTTAGGGATTAAGAATTTCATTCAACAAGCCAAGCGAGTCCATCAAAGATCGTTGAGTTGTTACGCTGATCAATCTCATCAACGTCCTGTGTCTTCTCAGAAACCCAAGAATTTCAGTCCAGAAAATCAAGTTGAAGAGATGCAAGTCAACACTTCAAAAATTTCTCAGGCTGAACGTGTTCATCGAAGAGAGCTGAAGTTATGTATGTACTGTGGTACCAAGGGTCACTTCAGACTTGACTGCCCAATTCGACCGGGGAAAATGATGGTAAGCTCAGTCTCTAATCAACCCATTGTCTCAGCACCACTCACGATTCCTGTGATATTAAGGATTCAAGAAAAAGGCATCCCTGTAACTGCTATCATCGACTCAGGGTCCGCGGGAAACTTCATTTCTGGAAAACTCTGTAAGAAACTCAGTCTGCAAGAGATCCACACCCCTAAGCCCTACGCCATCTACGCCGTAACGGGTGAGTTAATTAACAAGAAGAGTGTTACTACCCAGATTATTCCTATTCAATTGTGTGTGGAAGATACTCATCAGGAGTGGTTTGAACCATTTGTGCTGCTAAACAGTCAAGCAGATCTCATCCTTGGTCGACCATGGCTCATCCACCATCAACCCACCATTGATTGGACGTCTGGGAAAGTCCTGGAATGGGGATGTCAATGTCCAAAGATTAACAATCCAGTATCCCGTTTATCCAGTAATCCAAGGAACCAAGTGCTCAAAATTAACTCCACGTCTATTGAGAGTCCCACAGAAAACCTGTCAACTAATATCCCAGCCTGTTATTCCAAGTTCTCTGATGTGTTTAATCCTGTCACTGCTTCTCAGTTACCTCCTCATCGACCATGGGATTGTGCTATAGACCTGATCCCTGATGCACGTCTCCCCAAGGGTCGAATTTACTCATTATCTATTCCAGAGCAAGAATCCATGAAAAAATATATCCAAGAAGCTTTAGATCAAGGTTACATCCGACCTTCCACATCGCCTGCCGCCACAAGTTTCTTCTTCGTGGCCAAGAAAGACGGTGGTTTAAGACCATGCATCGATTACAGAGCCCTGAACCAAGTCACGGTGAAGTTTAGCTATCCTTTACCTCTCATACCCGCTGCTCTCGAACAACTCAGAGAGGCGAAGATGTTCACCAAGCTTGACTTACGGAGTGCATACAATCTAATCCATATCAGACAAGGAGATGAGTGGAAGACTGCTTTCATAACCCCTGCTGACCACTACGAATATCTTGTCATGCCATATGGATTGGTCAACGCTCCCTCCGTTTTCCAAAGTTTCATGGATGAGGTCCTCCTCAGAGACTTTCTAGGGAAGTTTGTTCTGGTCTATATCGATGACATCTTGATCTATTCCAAGAATCCAACCGAACACCAAAGACATGTGTCTCTAGTCCTGCAACGTCTCAGAGAATTCACTCTGTTCCTGAAAGCTGAGAAATGTACCTTTCATCAAAGCACCATTGACTTCCTGGGGTACATACTCAGCGATCGAGGAGTGGAGATGGACAAGAAGAAGACCGAGACCATCCTGTCCTGGCCAATTCCCACGTCCGTGAAGGAGCTTCAGAGATTCCTCGGGTTTGCAAATTTCTATAGGAGATTTATCAATCAGTACAGTCTTCTCACTGCTCCATTGACCTCCTTGTTAAAAGGAAAACCTAAGATCCTACAATGGACCACAGAGGCTGAGAAAGCCTTTAACGCTCTGAAATCTGCCTTCACCAGTGCCCCTTTGCTTCACCATCCCGACCCTGAAAGACCATTCGTGGTGGAAGCCGATGCCTCCACCACCGGGGTTGGAGGAATCTTGTCCCAATGTTCCGAGTTCTCCTCAAAGCCACTCCCCTGTGCATTCTTCTCCAAGAAGTTTTCCCCAGCCGAGGCAAACTACGATATTGGAAATCGAGAACTTCTCGCAGTAAAACTTGCCTTAGAAGAATGGCGGCATTGGCTAGAAGGAGCCAAACACCCGTTTCTAGTCCTAACCGATCATAAGAATCTCCAATACCTGAGAGATGCCAAGCGGTTAAATCCACGTCAGGCCCGATGGGCGTTATTCTTTACACGTTTCCATTTTAAGATTGCCTATCGTCCAGGATCCAAGAATACCCGTGCAGACGCTCTTTCCCGTATCCATGCCCCTGAGAGCCCTGTTGATCACCCTGAGACCATTCTTCCCGAGAGGTTATTCGTAAACCCTATCCAGTGGGAAATAAATGAACAGCTTCAAGAATTGGCTCACCAACAACCCAGAGTTCCCGGATGTCCTCCCGGGAAAATTCATGTTCCTGAAGAATTTCGCAACGCCTTGATTTCCTCAGCTCATTCTTCAGTGGCCACTGGACACCCAGGTATAAACAAGACCTTAGCCACACTTCAGGAAAAGTATTGGTGGTCTCACATGCGCCAAGACATCACTCAGTTCATTCAAGGTTGTATCCCATGTGCCATCTCCAAGGTCCCAAGAAGTTTGCCAGTGGGGAAACTGGTCCCCTTACCTGTTCCAAATAGACCCTGGTCCCACATCGGAGTGGACTTTGTTACTGATCTTCCGATTTCTGACAGAAATACTTGCATCCTAGTAGCCATCGATCGTTTCTCGAAAGCATGCAAATTCATTCCATTAAAGGGACTTCCAACTGCCTTTGATACTGCTGAACTTCTCATGGAGCATGTCTTTCGAAATTACGGTCTTCCAGAGGACATTGTCTCCGATCGAGGACCACAGTTCATTTCCCGAGTCTGGCGATCATTTTTCACTCTCATGAATGTGACAGTGAGTCTGTCTTCCGGGTATCACCCACAAACCAATGGACAAACCGAGAGAAAGATCCAGGATCTAGGTCGGTTCTTGCGCACATTCTGCCACTCCAACCAGAACATCTGGAGTAGGTATCTCATCTGGGCAGAATATGCACAGAATTCCCTCCGTCAAGCATCCACTCAATTAACTCCATTCCAATGTATCCTTGGTTACCAACCTCCGTTATTCCCATGGTCCGGGGAACCCTCAGAAGTGCCCGCGGTCAACAAATGGTTTGAGGAGAGCGAACAGGTCTGGAATCAAACTCATCAGCACATTCGACAAGCTGTGAATAGACAACAACAGTTCGCTGACACCCACCGAAGACCCACGCCAGAATACCAACCTGAGCAACTAGTCTGGCTTTCCACTCGAGATATCAGACTGCGCCAGTCATGTAAGAAATTAAACCCCAAGTACATCGGACCCTTTCCAATCGTCAAGCAAGTTAATCCAGTTACTTACCAGCTCCGGTTGCCCCCAGAATACCGTATCCATCCCACGTTTCACGTCTCCCTTCTGAAACCCCATCATCCACAGGTTCCCCAGTCAGTCAACAAGGTTGAACCCGAGGAAAACCCCCCGATACCACCCATTGAACCAGAGTCCATCTACTTTATCAAGGAGATCTTGGACTCTCGACGTCGAGGAGGTCAGTTAGAATACCTCATTGACTGGGAAGGATATGGGCCAGAAGAGAGAAGTTGGGTATCTCGAAATGATGTTCTTGATCCCAGTCTGCTCCTAGAATTCCATGCTCAACATCCCGAGAAACCTGCACCACGACCCAGAGGCAGACCCCCACGACGTCGAGGTCCATGGTGCGGACTCTGGAGGGGGGGGTAATGTCAGGAACCAATCAGAGTCATCCCAGGTCATCACGCAACGATCAATGTCCCCGGATTATTAATCACCTGCACCTGATTCCACTCTGCACTCACTGCCTAGTCAGCATAAAAACCACCAGTTCACGTTCATTCAATGTCAACCCTCCAACAGGAAAGACCCTAACCAGTCCCTTGCGATCCTTCTGAGCCATCCTGCCACCCCATACGTAAAGTATACTCATCTGAAAGATACTAACTTCTGTGTCCTTTTCCTGATGTTCCCAGAATCCGTTCCATGGTTCTTGTTCACGGTTTCCTGGAGTCTGTCACGGATCCTGTTCCCCAAAGGAGGCTCTGCAAAAGAAAGAGAGAGTATCACTGAGCTGGTTAGTTCACTGTCAAGTGCACTTCAAGGGATCTACTCACCTGATATCCTTCCTGAATCACGTCTATCTCCGGACGATCTGTAATGAGAGAAACTCCAGTTCTTGATCTGTGTTATTCTTCACGTTATTTCTCATGAAGAGGAGTCCCTCACCTGAATGTATTCCTATCCCGTATCCTCTTCAAGTTCACCGTTGAACTCCTGATATTCTGCATACTTACCTTTGCTTTTAATAAAGATACATCTATGTTTATCACTTACCTCTGTCTCCGAGCCTGAATCCTGACAATACTATACTATACTATACTATACTGTATTATATTATATATAAATATTTTATTTATAATCAACACATTTTTCTTAAATATATACATTCATGTGTGTATTTATATATACAAAGTAATTATACACAGTACACACACACATATTATGTAAACACAAACTTTTATTTTGAAATCTTATAGTCTGAGAAAGTAAGGGCACACAATTAATTCTGAGCCTGATTTGCACAATGCTTCTTCTTCTTAAAGTGTGTGTTGTGTTGTCCAGGCGCTGCAGTACGGCTCGGAGGACAACAGCACACTTATAGTCGTCCCGTTCGGAGCCTGGGGAAAGCATCAGAACGACGAGTACACGTACAACATGAGCCGAAACTTTGCCTCCATCGGCCGCTGGTCTTAACACAAGACCATCTGAACACGAGGAGAAGCGATCCCAGTACACAACTATAGTAAACACCAGTCTAAACGTGTGAACTGCAGTCTGAAGGGAAGGAAACTGGGAGGAAACTTCCGCTCGGAGGATTTCATGTCGACAGCAACTTTATATCCAAAAAGCGTGGAAGCTTGTTTCCGCCACCAAATATAAAAAAGGTAGATGTTCGTTTATATCTCACAATTCAGACTTTTCTCGCAATTACGCCATTAAAATTCAAACATTTTTCTCACAATTACGATTTTATATCTCACAATATATCTAAATTGCAAGAAAAATAGTCAGAATTGCGAGTTTATCCGAGTTGTGAGATATAAACTCATAATTGCGAGTAAAAAGAATGAATTGTGAGTTATAAACTCGTAATTGCGAGAAAAATATTTGAATTGTGAGATATAAATTCGTAATTGCGAGAAAATTTTTTGAATTGTGAGAAAAAAGCTTGAATTGTGAGATAAACTTGTAATTACGAGTAAAATTTCTTAATTGTGAGTTATAAACTCGTAATTGCGAGAAAAATGTCTGAGTTGTGAAATATAAACTCGTAATTGCGAAAAAAAAGTTTGAATTGTGAGAAAAAAGTTTGAATTGTGCAGATAAATTCGTAATTGCGAGTAAAATGTCTGAATTGTGAGATATAAACTCATTGCGAGAAAAAAGTTTGAATTGTGAGATAAACTTGTATTTGCAAAATAAATTACAATTGTGAGATATAAATTCGTAATTACGAGTAAAATGTTTGAATTGTGAGATAAAAAGTCAGAAACAAGCTTCCATAAAAAAGACAGTAATTGTGGCTTATTATTTGCTTTACTCTTTATTAATATTACATAACACTCATGGTGTTAAATTATTATTCAGTCACTCATTAATGAATCGGTGTAAATGATTCCTAAATTGTTATACTTAATTCAATGCAATAATTATGTAAGGAAATTTCCGGAACAGAAATATGTTCAGCTTGTGTTTGGTGAACAGACGTATCAAACACATCACAGATTCATTCTTTTTTATTTCCAATAAAATCTTTATTTTTAATATTTTTGGAACATTTTAAAAATTATATATTTTTATTTATTGGCTGAAACTGTATGTAATATTTAATACACCGACCCGTACCTGCACAGGTGACGATACCTGTTTACTGCTATAGATTTCAGTCATTAGGTTATATAATGCCTGAAATTATCATGTTTTTTCATGACACCGCTTTCAATAAAAATAAATTATATATTAATAACACTAATGGTAACACAATAAGGTAATATTTGTTAACATTAGTTAATGTATTAGCTTAACATGAATATTATTTTTTACAGCATTTATTAACTAATGTTAACAAATTGAACCTTGTTATAAAATGTTACTATAATATTAATATATAATAGAATATATTAAGTTTATTTTTTCTTATATCTTGTGTTTATAGTGAGCGATTGACTGGTTTCATCTGACTAAGTGTGATTGTTTTATGGTGTGTTGGTAATGTAAACTGATGTTCAAAAGTTTGGGGTCGGTAAGATTTTTAATGTTTTTAAAAGAAGTCTCTTCTGCTCACGAAAGCTGCATTTATGTGATTTAAAAATACAAAACAAACCCAGTAATATTGTGAAATATTATTATAATGTAAATCAGCTGTTTTCTATGTGAATATATAGTAAAGTGTAATTTATTCCTGTGATCAAAGCTGAATTTATCATCATTACTCCAGTCTTCAGTGTCACATGATCCTTCAGAAATCACTATAATATGATGATCTGGGGCCGTATTCACAAAGAATTTTATCTTACCACTAGGAGTACTCCTAAATCGCACTAAAATATTTTAGCTAGGAGTTTTCTCTTAAAAGTTATTCACAACGCCTTTCAGACCTACTCTTAGTAAGGAAAAATGACAACTCCTAAATTAAGAGTGAGTCTTCGTTGCTATGGATCACGTCAATTCTCATGCACGAGCTTCCTCGCAATGATCACTGTGATTGGTTGTTAGATGACAGAGCCATCATGCGGGACATAAGACTCAACAAATCATGGAATTACACATCTAAATATGTCTGTGTCATGAAATGCATATCATGTTTGTGCAGGCCCCAGTGAAGTGTAATTCTAAAAAGGCAGAGAGAGAGAAAAAAAGTCGTAAATTAAATTAAATTAAATCAATAATTTACAAAAAAACCTAATACCCTAATGAAAACCGCCACTTGCCTAATAATGAAAAACGACATTTGCATTAACACTTTGCATTAACACATTAATTGACATCATATTAGCCTAAATAGACTACTTAAATCAAGGAAATGTTGCTCCTATTGAAGTAATGTAATAGTGGAATTACGGTGGATTATGAACTCGCCAAAACGGAAAAGAAAGCCCATAATGCAGGATCAGTTATGGTGTGTTCACACCGAACGCGAATAGAGCGTCAAATACGCGTCTATCGCGTCTAGTAGGCTAGACGCTTGAACATTCGCTCGAGTTCAAATTTTTCAACTTGCGCGGAAGACATTCGCGGCAAACGCGTCGCCCAATTCGCGTCATTCGCAACGCCCGGCGCGAATGATGCGTCTATTCGCGTCTTTGCAGACAGATATTATTGGCTTTGCATTGACTTTGTATGTAATCTACTCGCGCAAATAATTCAATTCGCGTTCGGTGTGAACACATCATTAGGCTACTGCTGCTGGCTCAGTTGGTGCTGGAAAAAAAAATGATAAATGGGAAATTCGGCACTGGGATATCAAGCAAAACACATGGGAGAGGATATTTGTTTGCAGATGCAGCATTCCCGCTTGTGTCGCGGACCCCGGACGACTGCGAGAGGCGGTGGTGTGCGCTACAATCCTTTGTGAATAGGTCTTAGTGAGTTAGGAGTCCTCTCGACTTCTTTTAAGCGGTCCCAGACTTAGGTGCTACTTTTAGGGCAAAAATGCTTCGTGAATTACTCTTAGTGAAACAAATTAGGAGTCCTAAAGTTAGGAGTGACACGCCCATTATTTTTAGGAGTTGCTCCTAAATTCGCCAGTTAGGAGCTACTTTTAGCCTTAAAATTCTTTGTGAATACGGCCCCTGATGATCAAGAAACATTTATGATTATTATCACAGTTGAAAACTGAAAAATATTTTTGTGAAAACCATGATTTATTTTTTTCAGGATTCTTTGAAAGTTCAAGAGAAAAGCATTTAATTAAAAAAGAAATATTTTGCATTATTATAAATGTCTTTACTGTCACTTGTGATCAATTTAATGCGCTCTTTCTGAAGAAAAGTATTAATTTCTTTAAAAAAAAAAAATCATATTGACCCCAAACAAGAGAAGAACAACTCCAGGTTCCTTTAATAACTGCGAAAACATGTTTTTACTGTACATCTCTGTATATATGTGTTTATGAAGTTAAACCTCAGTCTGTGGTTCTCTACTTTTATAAATGTGTTTTGTTAAGAAATGTTCATATTTATTTTCATGGCTGCTAAATCTGCTCATGATCGCATCACTAATATCATAAAGTCACTCGTGTGTTTTTGTATGATAAATGCTGGAATAATGGAGATATATGGATGATGGATTTATGTCTTGGTGGGAAATTCATAATGACACCTGCATGTATATTTAGTTTTGTTTATCCTGGAGTTTATGAATCTTTTTTTAGAGAAATTCTCTTTCAGTGAAGTATTAATATCTCTGCTCAGTTGAGTGATATTACATAATGTCCGTTATGAAATACGAGGGTGGAGAACCTCGTGTGAAATAAATACTGTTATGAACATGACAGAGCCACTTCCTCTTGAAAAGTGTCAAACTAAAGTGCAAAGCTTGTTGGATATTAGTGTACATTTATATTGTATACACATATTTGCATATGTTCTCAGCAAAAAATCATAGATTTTAGGAGCATGTGTGAATGAAGTGTCTGCCAAATGCATAAATGTATTTTGATTTCTGAATTTGGATTACTACAGTAAACAACTTAAATTACATCAAACTGACTTAAAGTAATGAGTTGAATCTTGTAGAACTTGTAAAAGAAAGTTGAAAATTGCTTAACTTATTTTGAGGAGTTATGCAATGTAAGAACATGTTGTCATAAATTATTGATCATATCATTTTTACAGTGTAAGACAATCATTTATTTTCTTTAGCACTATTATAACGCACTGAGGAATACGATTGAGTTTAAAAAAAAAAAAGTTCCTATTGACATATAATAAAACTTATAATAAAAAGTCTTTGACAGAGGCATGAAACTGAAAGGTGAATCCTGCCGTCATCATTGCCCTTTAACTTCAGAGAGTCAGGTGACCTGTGAACGAGTTTAACTTCAGAGAGTCAGGTGACCTGCGAACGCTTGACCTATAGATGCAAACACATCCCACATGACTTATGTGTATATGTGTGCTATGAATAGCCTATACGAGGCCAGCGTAAGGAACATGCGTGCTGTACTGAGAAATATATGTGTTTGTGTGTGTTTGTCTCTCATTGTGCTCAATTTAATGGCCATAAACTCAAGAAATGATATGTATTTGGCTTGTATTAGTTATTTTGGCTGTGTCAGTAAAAGTGGAGTGTGTAGACTAGTGAAGTAAACATGTTCACTTCTGTCCTCTGCTGGCGGAACAACATAGTTCAGAATCACATTCATCAGTTAATCTTCATATTTCTGCATATTTGATTGCAGTTATTAACCCCACCAGCTTTTTTGAGAACAGATGTCAGCCAGCGCCAGTGTTTCTGATCATTTTTAGGTGTTAAATACAGGCACTTTTGACTCGCCCAAATTTAAAAGAATCAACCTGAATTTCAGTTTTAACCATCACAGTCCATAATACATATAAAGATGTACACACAATTGAATGTAGTCGTTAAGAATTTAATCTGGAACAGGTTTAATCTTTATGGTTTTCATCTATTTTTCTTACAAAATATATAGCTACCGCAACTTCCTTACCGCAAGCGTTACAATTATACACTTTTCTTTAATTTCTATAAAAGAATAATAATAGGCTACATTTACATAGGCCTACTAAACATAGATTGGTCCATTTTTGTAAAAAGTAATTTAAAATTAGGGGATTTTATGATTTTCTTTATGCCATGGAAAATTTTGATGCTGACCTTAGATATCAATTGTTTTCATACACACCAAAAAAAAAAGCTTTTTAGGATAAATATTGTCATTGTAATGTGTAAATCATCTCTACTAAAGTGTTAAAATTATTCTTGCAGACAAAAATCTCATTTAATAATTAAAATAAATCATTACTGCGGTAATGACAGTTTGGGTCGGTAAGGAGTCAAGGGCACAATGTTAATGGCACATGTTAATAATGTAATCTTATAGGTTACTGTAAAGAAAAACAGGAACAGACAAAAACACAAGGTATTTTGTCAAAGATAGTCGGGGTATTGCAGTAAAGACTGGGTCTCTGATTTTCTTGTTTCAAATAGGCTACTAATACATTTATGAATTTCTAATGCAACAAACTAATTGGAGGCCTTCAGTGTTTTGTTTTGTCTTCTGGTTTCTTTTATTTGCCTTCCATTGTCTTCTTTTCTGATTTGTCATTTGGGAGCCAATCTTTATCTTTTTTTTACTGCTCTTTTTCCATAACTCTCTTCATATCTTCATATCTTTCTGACACCTAAAAATGCTGCGGTAAAGACGTGCTGCGGAACAGTGGCGGATCTAGAAAATGTTACATGGGGGGGCAAAGGGGTGGCAAGAGGTCTTAGCAGGGTGGCAGGGGTAGACGGTGGGAATCCCTATGTGAATTGCTTTAATAAAACAAACACAAAAACACAGTAGTTAGTTTAATCGTGCCCTTACACACTACAAAGTTTTTTAATTTACAACAGGAATAAACCCAGTGCAGTGCTCAAACAAAACAAAACTCTGCATCTTTTAAAAAGTAAAAGTATAAAAAGCAAAATGAAAATATTTAAAAAAAAAAGTACAATAATTGTGTCCAGGGACTTTTAGCCTTAATGGTTATGCTCCAGCTACTTTTTTCAACTACTCTTGCCAGCAAAAGTCAATGTGTGAAAACCGGTTATCCTTGTATTACATTAGGCTACACTGTAGGGCCATGTAGCTGGGTCATTCTGCGGTGACATTTTGGCTTCATACTGTAAGTGTTGGGGAAAAAAGAACATGCTTTTCATGTTTTTAGCATTCTACCAAAATAGTGACATGTTTAACTATAAGGAATACATATTGGTCAAGCTCAGAGACTCTATGATAATAATTATGGGTAGTTTGTTCAGACACTGTCCATGAAAATATTCCACCCTGTTAGGGACATATACATAGTTATCACTAACATATAACATATACATAGTTATCATAGTTATGTTAATAATGTAAATATTAAACAATAATGAGCTTTTCTTGGATTGTATATGTCCCTTATGCCATCTTAGATTTGTTTTTCTTCTTGAAACAAGCAAAACAATTTTTGATGAATATAATATGTTTCACATTCCACCCTGTTAGGTTTATAGACCTAACAGGGTGGAAAATTCTGAGCTAAGTCAGCCATAGCTCTTTGAGTGATCAACATTTAGCTAGCTAACCTTCTACAGATGAACATAACTTTTCTAACTATGTCAGATTTGTTTTTACATTTTTTTGATAGGACAAACATTCTCCATAACATAGCCTAACAGGGTGGAACTTTAAGGGTGGGACAAGCAGGATAACATTTCAAAAACTAAAAAAAAAGTTAGGAGTGAAAGTTGAAGCTTACTTCAGTTTGTACAGTTAAATTCCAGCAGGTAAAGAAATTAAGTCACTTCTTGAAAATGGTCTCAATGAAATTGAAGTCGGATTTGGAAGGCAAAAAAGTACACACTAACAGGGTGGAAGATGACTTCAGGGACGCAGTAATTGAAGACAATTTTAAGAAAAGACCTATATTTTCACATGATTTATATGTATGATTAGAGGCAATTTAGCCTAGTCTATAACATAATAACAAAATATTTTGAGGTTTTTGTCATTTCATGGTTTATATTTCTTGCAGAAGTTGATTACTGTGCACTGAGGACATCATATAATTGAATGCATACATCAATTAAAATTGTGTAAAATACAAAATATTATTTTTAATGTCTATTATCTCTGTTTAAATGGTAAAGAATACTTAAATCTACAATTTAAGCCATTTACTATAAATATGTTACTCATTTTAGAGAAAATATGTGTAAATAAACCATTGGGACAGGAAAAGTCACCGCAAACCAGGAATGATCCAGCTAATAAGTAGCCTATAACAAATATAAAATCAGAAATATTTATCACATGCACACACGCCAGTTATGTTTAGACTACTTAATATAATAATCCTGATTCTATTAGTTATTTCCCCACTTTTAACCTGGTTTCATTGCTGTGATATCTGAGAGGAATTGGATTTGCTTAGCTAACGTTAATCAAATTATCGATCTCCTAACTGGCACTGTATTGTGTGTTGTAACGTAACGTCAGCATAACAGCGACCATCAGTATATGTTATGGATACAAACAATTTATATTTTTTATTAAGCTGTTCTTGTCTTTACTAAAATCAAAATTAGGCTAATCAAAGGGAAGAGTGCTCTTACAAATCACGAGGAAGCGATTTGACCGCTGATGACCCCCCCCCCCCTTGCCCCCCTGTAGATCCGCCCCTGCTGCGGAAATGCCATTTTTGCTAAAATTGCAGATCACTGGCAGCTAGCAAGGTCTGATACAGTTTTGACTTTTAGCAACAAATATACATGTATTCAATAGTAATATAAATTATTTAAAAAATTTAGTTTAAAATACACAATTAAGCTGAATGGTAAGGACGCACAATACTTAAGAAGAAAAGATGATCATTATCTTATTTCTTCATGATCTTGTGAGTGACCTAAATGTAGGTGAACCTGTCAGCCATGTGCTCACATGCTAATTTCTGTTTTCATAGAAACTAGATTTGTTTGGCTTTGAACAAATGTCAAAAGTCTTTTTTAGGTGTTGCGGACCGCAACTTGCGGTAAGGACTAAATTTTTATTAAACAAATCATATTCGATCAGTAAACAAAAAAAGAACTTTAAGATGGTGTATGTATATGAAACTAATTCATTTGAAATAATGTCATATTGTAAAAGAATGAGCTAATATTAACGGTTAATCG
Organism: Chrosomus eos; assembly: GCA_036326025.1. Taxonomy (NCBI): domain Eukaryota; kingdom Metazoa; phylum Chordata; class Actinopteri; order Cypriniformes; family Leuciscidae; genus Chrosomus; species Chrosomus eos. Next base: position 32,769,552 of record CM070837.1, read on the forward strand.
CGGAGCATTGACGTCACGCGACACCTGAGCCCAACTTACAGTGATTGGAAAACTTGAGAAATTAGGCCCTGTCCCAAATGGCACACTCCGGACTTGTGGACTTCCTCAGAGTCCACACTTCAGTGACGTCATGAGTGCAGACCTATAGGGCCCTTAGCGCGAGTCCGCGAGGGCGCATTGAGAGGTATTTTTGGGACAGACTCGATCATCACGCCGGAAACAGGAAGACAGTCTGTTTTTTTTTTTTTTTTTTTTTTTTTTATTTAATTTTCAAAATCACAGAGTTTGATATCAAGTTGACATTTCTTTTACATATTTTCTGATAAGTATCACCTTTGACAAGTAAAACATGAGACAACAATAATTTGAAGAAAGGAAAAAAAAAAAAAAAAACAAACAGAACAGAAAAAAAAAGGGGGGAAAAAAGGATAAAGGGCATCACGGACATATATTAAATTCCTTTAGCAGAGATACAGATCCCTTGTCTTAAATTTGTCATCTGTCTTACTTCATACAAATGAATTTGACTTTTGTATAAAAAAAATTATGTTATTGATTTGTTTCTATTATTAGGAAAATTTCATATTCATCAAACTAAGTGGAGTAACTCAAAACCCAACTTTGCTCATTTCAAAGCAGCCTTTAACATGTATTTTGAGTCTGTAAAGTTTTTTGAAAAATCGGAAGACAGTCTGGTTGTTGTTATGGACAGGAGCTGCAGGTTCGGGGAAATATGCTGACTATTGTTGTTGTGTTTATGACTCAGTAAAGCCCTGACATTCTGTTCTATTTATTTTATGAATCATAATATTATATTATTATATTATTCAGCTCGCTATTATTAGCCTATGTTATAGACATCAACCACTGGTTGATGATCATAATGTTTGTATAAACTTGTGTCTTGTCATAAAAACCGTAATGATAATTACACTTAAATATTTTCTTCTCAGAGCCATGTTAACAATTGTCCGTGAGTGAAATATCCTCCCATCTGTTGTCTGATTGGCCTTTCGCAAGGATTCCTGGGTAGTTAAAGTGCGTGGAGCCTGCTTCTATGCGGGCTTCGCGGAAGACCGCTTCAAGGGTACAAAGGGGGCGCTGCTGAGCACACTTCAGAGCGTTAAAATGCTATTGGGACGGCCTACGGACTCGTAGACTCGGCGAGCACGCGCAATTTAAGTCCACGAGACCGAAAGTCCGCATGAAGTGCGCCATTTGGGACTGGGCCTTCGTAGTGGCTTTGCTAAAAAAAAAAGAAAAAAAGTAGAATCCGATAATGCTTGTTTCTGCTATGCACACCTATATCCGCGAGTTTTATTTTTAACTATTAAGTTTTGACATAATGAATATTCATGATGACAACTGCGGTCCAGAAAGAGGGAGAGTCGACTGAACTTGATTCTCACGAGGTTCAAAACATCATCTACAAGTCTTCTTCTAATAGTAAGCTGATGTTGAAGTCTCTGGCCGCCGTGCCAGTTTCATGATCGCTGGTCGCCGTGCCAGTGTTTTTCACCGCAGGCTTTTTCTGTCAGGTGCCACAATTACAATTAGGCGGATTATTGGGACTTATGTATTTGTGTGCATCTATTAATGCCCCCTCTAAATATCAGGCTACCGGTGTGTAGGCTAAATGTGGCCTAAGGCGTTGAAGGTTTTGGTTTCTATTTTGTGACAAATAGTAAAATCAGTTAAATTCGTCAAATCTGTTTTCTGAATTAGGCTCTTGACTCTCGTGGATGTAAACAATACGCCTAATGTAATTTTAGCCAACAAAAAAAACATCCTCGACCTAACCACGGGCTCCTCCTCTAGTACTACTGTTCACCACATTGGCAAAAACTGCAACATCATAGAAAACCCTATAAATCCCAACATAAGAGTATTAAACATATAGCTAAACACATAAACTAACACTTACATAGAGCTTCTGCACTCATTCAGCTTAATATAATCAGTTATTGGGTTCCCTTAACTTTTTTTCTATTAACACCCCTGGAATGGCAATGAATTAAAAATTGTTGCTTTAGCTCATTTAGCCTACACTGAGCAAACAGATACAATATATTAAAAAAATATATATTTATATTCATTCATTCAATCAATCAAAAAAAAAAAAAAAAAAGGAACTCCCATACACTATCAATACTTCCAAATGAGTATCAATTTTATTAGCAACGTGGTTAATAAAATTGACACACACTCACACTGCAGGTGTGCCATGGTGGTTGCTAATTTATTTATATTCAATGCCATGAGAACAAGAGGTATTACATATTCACATTATTGCATTGACATTGAAATGAAAGGAAATTAAATAAATAAATAACAAACATATAAATAATACATAAAAATAGAAAAAAATTACATAAATGTGATGCTTTCAAAGCATTACATATTTTCAGTGTGCTTTTTACTTGTTCCAAAAGATTTACATATAATATAGTCATTTTAAAAATGTGAAAATGTTTGCATTGAGCCCACTTTTTATGCATAGGCCTATAATATTTTCCTAATAAAATACATAACTGTATATGTTGTTCTTTACATTCTAAGTGGTCATTCTGAGAATTAAAAAAGCACATCAAATACACATAATTCTATCATACACTTCAGGTTTCCAGTAATAAAGGTTTCTAAATCTTTCAGATCAAATAATTTTAGGCTCTGTAACAGTCTAACAGCTATGGAGGCTTTTTTCCACCACAAAATAAAAAAAAATGCAAAAGATAATTGTGACTTTTTATCTCACAATTGCGAGTTTACATCTCGCAATTCTGACTTTTTTTTCTGAATTGTGTTATAAAGTCAGTATTGTGAGATATAAACTCCTAATTCTGACTTTTTTTCTCACAATTGAGAAACAGCCCATTAATTATTCGTGCTTTTTTGTGCAACATAGTTGTGATGAGTAGCCACATGCCAATGAACAACATGTAAAATATTTATTTATTTATTTATTTATTTATTTATTGATAGGGACAAGTGGGAACAATTAACATGCACCCACAATGGTCGTCGTCCCCAGATGGGTTTTTCACATACCAGTACATGTACGTAAATTAAAAATAATACATTTACATTTACAAGAACATTACTTAATTCTGACATTACATAAAGAAATGTGCATTTGAGCGCAAACTATCAATGATTGCATACTTGATCTCTTTTTTAAATACGCTTTAATTCATTTTTAAAAGCCCCCAGATCTGAGTCCTGTTTCAGCTCGGCGGTAGCACCCTGGACAGTAAAAGCCGACTGTCCAAAGGTCTTTTTTCTAACGGGCACTTTCACATTTCCATTAGCAGCTCCTCCTGTGATGGAGCCCACTGATCGAAGTGGGACTATGTGACGTCTAAGAACTTCATGGGCTTGTTTGTGCAAACATTTAATACATTAATTTCAAGTTACAAAATTTAATAGATGCTGATCTATGGCTGAGAAGCTCTGGTCCTGACGTATGGGACGTTTGAGGAGATCAGCAGTGGTTAACCTGAAGCTTTCTCCTGCACACCCACTGAAGCTATAGAGTTGAGTCTGGTCACCTGGACGGGAGACTCTGGGGAAACTGGGAAGAACTGGGACGCTGCTCTTCCTGTGGCTCCTTATGTCCCAATAATGGTGTTCAACTGTACTGTAAAAAGGTGTTAAAAATAAACCCGAGAGTCTTTCTTAGAAAAACTAGAGGTGTAACCCTGGTGTAAAATAGTCCCTACATAACAGACACACACACACACACACACCGCCCCCTCCCCAATCATTGCAGGATACTTAGGGTGTATACTAGGAAAGTCCACTAGTTCACTTGCATTAGTTCGGACCAAATACAATGTTAATTTTTTTCTTTTTTTGTTTGGTTCGCTTTCACACTGCGTTTTTGCAAGTGAACCAACATTTGTACAAAAAATCCCAACAACACACACACATGTGCTAAGGTCATCCATTAATGGACCAGAAACTCGACCTGTACCAGAGTTGGTTTGGAGCCGGAGTGAGAGCACCTCTTCAGCTGGGTCAGTACAGTGTTTGGTCCTCACACGAGTCGAGGGCTGTGTTCACACCACCTGCACAAAAGACCCGCATCAAGGGCTGAAACAAACTTGAGTTGGATTCAATCGAACCACACAAGACGGGTGTGAATACACCCTTAGTTTCACATCGCAAGTGATAGTACTTTTTTGTTGCATGGAACCATTTGACTCCGCTTCCACATTGTACACTTGTATTCAACAATATTATAGATCTGAGCTGAGCTGAACTGAGCTGGACGATGACATCTTTTTTTAAATGCTTTTTACTGCGTTATAGATGAAATGAACTAACGTAATTAATGATCTTTACAACTGAACTGATCAACACTGAACTGACTTCAACTGAACAACAGCTGAAATGCATGATTTCCCTGTTATCACTGTAAAGTTGTATTGAAACAACCTGTATTGTAGGCCTATAAAGTGCTATATAAATGGTGCAGTTTCTTTTTGTTAAAAATGATCAATTTAAGTACATCATCGTTCCTTCTTCCAAAGCATGTTTTTGTCTTACCCAGATTTACTATAGAAATTGTTGAAATTACGACCTTTTTGAAATTTTACGATAAATTGTTTGACATAACTGAAATAAGATTGAATTAGAGTGTGTAATTGTGTAATTGCTTTTCACAATACACATCGTTTAATTCAGCTTTACAAAAAATGCATGAGTCCACAACTCCACATTACAATTTAGAGTGATCTGTTAGGGAACCAAGTTATTTATTTCTGAGATGTAGCCTACATATACAAATCATAGTTAGCTAAAAAAGTATTCATTTAAACAATGTAATCATTTAAAAAATCTATTAATAATCATAGAATATACAACTATATTTTGGGGACAAATTTGTACCCAGAAGTGACCAAAACCTGACACAATCTCCAAAGACCTTCATTGACGTCCTCCTTTGTAAATCTGGTATAAAAAGTAAGTGTGTATGTGTTAGATTTAGGCGAGAGAATACAGTTTGTACAGTAAACGGGTCTCAGGTCAGGAACATCCCCATTTAGATAGAAGTAAACGTGTGTGTTAAACAGGAGACTGGATTAATAGAATAGAGTCGGAAGCTAGACCACACACACACACACACACACACACACACACACACACACACACACACACACACACACACACACACACACACACACACACACACACACACACACACACACACACACACACACACACACACTCCAGTGTAGTAGGTGGCAGTATGTGCTATTCACGAGCGGTTGTGCGCCGCCATTACACTCACAGGAGACTTCCAGTCTTCCGATCCATCAAACTGAGTCGCCATGATTTGTTTACACGTCGTTAGATTTGCGCGATTATGTAAACGAGGCGAGCGACTGAACACTGACTAGCGACAAACACTGGGACTTTACCAGATTAGCCCACACTGGCTGGGATGGCTGTGAAATCGTGGACTCGCCAGGCGGAGGAGACATTAATCGAGCTGTGGCAGGAGTCTGCATGTCTGTACGACATTTCTGCTGCCGATTATCACAATCGGGAAGAGAAGGACCGACGATGGAAAGAGGTCGCCGATGCGCTTCAGATGCCCGGTGAGTGTTTACCTCAGTGTGTGTGTGTGTGTGTGTGTGTGTGTGTGTGTGTGTGTGTGTGTGTGTGTGAGGGTGAGTGTGTGTAGAGAGAGAGAGAGAGAGATCGCTAGAGTAAACATTGATCTAACGTGTTTTAGAGACATGAAAGCTATGCTACTGCTGTTGTAGTGTTTTAACCGTGCACGAACTACATCTGGAGATTCATGCTCGTTTAAACCCATTTTTTACCTACAGTATTTTATTAGCTCACTTCTCGCATTAAATATTCACCCTGCTGCTATGTACTTTTAAAGACACAGTTCACTCAAAATGAAAATTCTGTCATTATTTACTTATCCTCAAGCCGTTTCAAACCTACGAGTTTCTTTCTTCTGTTGATCACTAAGTAGATATTTGGAAGAATATTGTTGACAGTTGATGGACTGTCTTTCCCTAACTTTCATAGTAGGATAAAAAAAAATACTATGGGAGTCAATGGTGCCTCACAACGTTAGTCATCATAACATTCTTCAAAATATCATCTTTTGTGTTCAGAAGAAAAACTCCTACGGGTTTGAAACAACTTGAGGAGAGTAAATGAAGACATAATTTAAATGTTTGGGTGAATATTAGTGAATACGTGATGTTTGGGTGAACTATTAGTGAATACGTGAATTGTATAGTGAACAAATTCCGTAAAAGTGTTGTGTGTGTGTTGTGTGTGTGTGTGGGGGGGTGTGTGTGTGTAAACATTGATTTAACATAGAGACATGAACGCTATGCTACTGCTGTTGTAGTGTTTTAATCGTGCACAAACTAACTTTACATCTGGAGATTTCATGCTCGTTTAAACCTGCTTTTTACAGACAGTATTTTATTAGTTTACTTCTGCCATTAAATATTCACTCTAGAAGTGTTTGTTTTTAAATGCACTATGAAATGCGCTACTGTTGCTACAAACTATGTGCTTTTAAAGTGATAGTTCACCCAAAAATTAAAATTCTGCCATAATTCACTCACTCTCAAGTTGTTTCAAACCTGTATGAGTTTCTTCTGTTGACCACAAAAGTAGATATTTTGAAGAATGTTAATAACCAAACAACTTGTGAGGCTCCATTGACTTTCATAGGAAAAAAATTAAATGTCCCATTTTGCATCAAAATCCTGTCTATTCATTGTATGCACTTGAAATATAGTTTTAATGTACCTACAATAAAAAGAGTTTAATATACAGGTTTGTGGCTCTTTGTTTCCTTTTATTAATTAACCACTTATGTAAATGTATGTTCACTCTTCTTTTTTATAAATATAGGATTTATTTTAAATCTATATTCAATGAGTCAAATTGAATCGAGAGCTTGCGAATGGAAATGGGATCATCTAATTAGAGACCCAGCTCTAGTCCTCATGTTTCTCATGTTCAATAGTGTATTTCCTGTATTTGATGTGTTATGTTTCCTCGCTCAGCTGAGGCGGTGGCGACCCGAGTGGCGTCTCTGAGGACTCAATACGCTCGCCTGAGGAAACCCAAACCCAGCGGGAGTGAGATAAAGCCCCTTACACTGAGGCAGCGGTGGCTCCTGAGGGCCCTGGACTTCCTGAAGCCACACATCGTTCACCGGCGGAACGAGAACCATGTACGTGTACACACACACACACACACACACACCACACACACAACACAAACACAGTCAAAACTACAAAAAATTATTCAGACACCAGATATCATTTTTATTACTAGTGTGTGCAGGACACTATAGTTAATTTATGTAAGTGAGGAGAGCAAAATAAAGTAAACTGTGAAATATTATACCCAACAATTCTTCATTCAGTGACTACCAGTAACATTTATAAAAAAATTGGGACCAATAATTATTCAGACACATTGAGCTGATCATGTTTTGCTGAAGTGTTTTTTATTTAATTGCTAATGCACATTTTTACACACAGACTGAACAACATGAAGCATTGCTTGCTGATTGTTTGAGCTAAACTGGTATTATGTAATTGTGTAGTTAAATTTAACAGCTGACAGATATTCAACATAATTCATGTGTGAGAGTCTAACAGAAGGATGAACAAAACCAGTGAAACTATTAATAGAGCTCTGGTCATATTTTATTACCATTTTCTAAACTATAGTGAATAAACTGATAATGTGAGAAGTGTTAAAGGTGTCTGAATAAATGTTGGTTTGACTGTGTCATTAGTGACGCACTGAAATATTAACTGGAAATATTCAGACAAAAATGAATATGAAACAGTTTTTGAGTTCTGAAATCACTGATGTTGTTTAATTAGCGCTTCTCTTATGTGTGTTACACTGTCAGTAGCTAATCTTAACTGGCCATCTTTTGTTTTTATTTGGTATTTCAGCAGAAGATATTACAATATATATATTATATATATAATATAAATATATATATAATATTATATATACATATACAATATACAAACAAATAAAACTTACATCCTAACAAATATGCATGAAAAAAAATAAAAAATCCAACCGCACCCAAAAACTCAACCCAAAAGTTGCTATCCAGTGGCATTTTTTTTTTTATCAGAATTAAATAATTCTGGGTTTCCTGTACGACGTCACTCTCTGCTTAACTACCACAGTACGATATATCTTTGAAGAAATCTTTATAAATATATCTTTATAGGACTCTCTTAAAATGAGAAGATGCATCTCAAGAGGCTATCCTTTTAAAAAACTTTTGCTGATAATTTACTCACCCCCATGTCATCCAAGATGTCCATGTCTTTCTTTCTTCAGTCGAAAAGAAATTAATGTTTTTGATGAAAACATTCCAGGATTTTTCTCCTTATAATGGTTCTCCTGTTCAAACTCGTTCATCAAAATAAACGAATCTTTTTTCGAGTCATTTAGTTCATTTCGTTCGTTGAATGAACGAAATGACTCGAAAAAAAGACTCGTTCAAAATGAACAAATCTTTTTTCGAGTCATTTCGTTTGTTGAATGAATGAAATGAACTAAATGACTCAAAGAGATTCGTTTATTTTGATGAACGAGTTCAAACAGGAGAGTCACGAACGCGCATCACAGAACAGAGCAAGGTGAACATTTGTGCTAATGAAACTTAAACTTTTTTATTTCTTTTTGAAATGACGATGGTTTCGCTAGATAAGACCCTTATTCATCGTCTGGTGTCGTTTAAAGCACTTTGAAGCTGCACTGAAACTGTCATTTGGACCTTAAACCGTTTGGGTCCCATTGAAGTCCAATATATGGAGAAAAATCCTGGAATGTTTTCATCAAAAACCTTAATTTCTTTTCGACTGAAGAAAGAAAGACGTGGACATCTTGGATGACATGGGGGTGAGTAAATTATCAGCAAAAGTTTTTTTAAAAGTGAACTAATCCTTTAAACCCGTCTTCTGTGACTCTAGCTGGGTTTGCCGTCCTCTGATAAAGTGGAGGAGTGTGTGGACGAGTCGGATGAGATGATGCAGGAGACGGATAAAGACATGGACAGCTTCGACTCCATCAGGTGTGTCTCTCTCCGATGCCCGGCACCCCCGACACCGGGATCCCCGAGGAGTCGGCCTCGTGCTCTCTGTCTCCGCGGAGCTCGTCCAGCAAGCGCCGGCGCGTGTCGGACTCGGACATCGAGCTGCAGAAGCTGGAGGTGTTGAAGCAGATGTCCGCTAAAGTCCTGGAGAATCCTCCGGCGGACGCGGCCGCCGTGTTCTCGGGGCCAGGTGGCGATGGAGTACCGTCTGCTCAGCGACCCAGGCGTGCAGATGCGCGTGCGGAGGAAGATCATGGCCGTCCTGTACGAGGCTCAGGACGCAGAGAGACGTTACCGCCAGTCTAAGAGACACGGCGAGAGAGAGCTGAAGACGGAGAACGACGTCACCTGGATTAACACTAATGTATAGATGTTGTTTTCTACGTTGTACTGGACTCTTTTTCTTAGTGGAAGTTTTTTTAGATAATCTACATGTAAGATATTAAAATTATTTCAACTCCTTTCATGCCTGTGTGTTTTATTTGAAGTATTTATTCCATTCAATATCTTTATTTTGACATGAAATACAGATTCTCTCCAGCAGGGAGCAGCATCACATACATGTACAGTTAAACTGCGCTCATTAAAGATGATACAATGCATAATAATACAACCAAATAGGCTTAATGTTTTATATATATCATTCAAATTTTGTTTAAATATAAAACTTTATTTGAAAAAAATGATTAATTTATAATATACATTTAGAAATGCAATTTATAGCACAAAAACATTGATATTTATTATGTATTCAACATTTATATTTATTTTTATATTTATTTTTTTTATTATATGTTTATCTGCATGTGGCTGTTGATCAACATCAGAGGACTGTAAACATGCACATCTGTGTGACAAATTATTGTAGAATATAATTTATAATCTCTGGGGAACTTCACATAAAGATTTAAGGTCTGGTAAAAATATTTAATATATTTGGCTGGTATTTTCGGTTTGTCTGACAGAAATGTTTGAGAATCTCTGGTCTAAACTATTCTTACTACAAATAATAAAATGAAACCAGAACACAGACTAGTGATTTCCTCTAAGATTGAAAATAATGAATCAGAATCCAATTGTGGATGATGAAAGGCAGAAATCTGCAGTTCTGTGGGCATACAGTTATTGCATTTTGTTTCCTGCACTTTGGGGAAATAAAGAGTTAATATGGGCTTTTTACTGATATTAGCAGAGTTTTGAAATGATACTGTGCTTTTCTACATCTACTGAAAGTTGTATTATCATGTATAAAGTAAAATATGCCAGTCTCAGATAACACTAAACCTCAGTGTGTTCTTCTGTCATAACACACACACACACACACACACACACACACACACACACACACACACACACACACACACACACACACACTCTCTCTCACTCTCCTCCTCATCACACACACACACACACACACACACACACTCTCTCTCTCTCTCTCTCTCCTGACCTACTTCACACTCTTTTCAGTGCTGTGCATCATGATCACAGGGAAAGATGGGACTTCTGTTTTTCTCCTAATTGTTCACTCTGTTTCTCACATCTGCTCATTATAGAGCTCTCAACACGCTTTTATAATGCTAGTCATTTACTGTTTTTATTTTATTTTCCTCTTTCATCTCCAAGCTCTTCTGCCTCTCATTCACTGTCTTTAACTTCATCTCTCTCTCTGTCTCTCAATTTTTTATTCTTTTTTTTTTTATTCAAATGAGCTTTATTGGCATGAATGTGTAAAATGGCACAACATTGCCAAAGCAATAGACATATACAAACATATATGTAGATAAATAAAAGTGAACAATAATTAAAAAAAAGAAATCAGTTAAAAAAATTCTCTCTCTCTCTCTCCTCCTCTCTCCCTGTAATCTTCACCCTTTCCTAGTTATTATTGCTTTACCTTCTTTCTTTTCTGTTTTTTCTTACAGCAGCAATCAATTTTTTTACTATATTAATAATTATTAGATTTTTCTTCCTTTTTTTATACATAAAAATAATGAATACATTTCTGCTTAACCTCATTTCAGTACTTTCAATGTTCCTTTGGGAAGCTTGAGGATGTTGAGGATAAAAGCTTTTCTGAAATCAAATAAATATCAAATACACACACACAAAAATTATTCAACCCCCATTACAAATCAGGTTTATTGGCAAAATAAGACTTTTCAGGATTTTGCGTTGAACAAATCAACAAAAAAAGTAATAATAAGTAAAAAAGTAAAATTTAACAACCCCTTCATGGCAGCATCTTTAGTACTCAGTCGTACACTCTTTTTCTGTTCTGAGTCTTTAACCCGTTCCTCATGAGCGATGGCTCCAGTTCAGTAATACTCTTGGGTTACTAGCGTCTTCTCCAGAGGTTTTCTATGGGGTTTTGCGTCAGGTGACGGTGATGTCACTGTAGACTCTTCCAGGACTTCTCCTGCAAACAAGCCTGTGTGGAAACTGAGGTATGCTTGGGATCACATACAAGATGCCTCGAAAGATATAAAGCAGCAAAAAAAAAACATTTTTTTTTGAGACAAGCAAATATTTTTAATAACAAAACAATGCAAAATACAGTTGTGATGTTTAGAAATGATATATTCTGGATATGTTTGTGCATCTGCATCATAATGACGGTGAGTGAACGGCTCTCACACAATCCTGCGAGTGAGACGGAGAAGGTTGGGGGAGGACATGTGTGTGCGTGACTCAGCGGTCATTAAGAGCCATTACAGCTCGTCCTCCAGCAGATCCAGGCCCGCAGGCGTGACCCCCCCCCCCCCGAGACCCGCTAATCCAGGACAGCAGCGTCTCCATCAGCCGGACCTGCTGTTATCAGCCCTCTTCAGTTACAGTCAGCAGAGCTCTGTTCAACCCAGCACTGAGAGCTACCCATACAGCAGTGACCATCACACAACAAACACAAGACTACTACAGGATTCTGGGACACTCAGACTCAAAGCTCAACTAGACTCAAAACGTAAATTTGAGCATATTGGCATGCGGTAATACAAAGTATTTTGTATGTGTAATTGAAATCCCATGTTCTTAGGCATGCACTATGATAACCCCAAATGGATTTTGGAAATATATACAGTATCTTAATAAAAAAAAATATATGCATCATCATCTAGTAGCTAATGCCATGTTTTTGGACATGCATCATAATACCATGTTTCATGCATCATGTTTTTTGGACATGGATCATATAATACTGTTTTTTGGACATGCATCATCATTTTTGGACATGCATCAGTAATACCGTGTTTTTGGACATGCTCATGTTTTGGATTCTAGTAATACCATGTGTTTTGTACATGGATCATAATAACATGTTTTTGACATGCACTTTTTTGACATGCATTGTTTTTGACATGGATCATGTAATCCTGTTTTGACATGCATTTTATGCATGGGTTTTGACAGTACGGCCTTTTTTATTTATAGCTAATTAATATCACGTAATCAGTCGTTTTTGTTGTAAATGTTGGTAATGTAATTAAATGTACGTTCTATTTAATACGATATACATTAGGATTGCCGTTGATGATATAGGAGGAGAGCGAGAGACAGCGTGGCTGAGGAGAGTGTGTGTGTGTGTGTGTGTGTGTGTGTGTGTGAGAGAGAGTAGAAAGAGAGGAGAGAGAGAGAGAGAGAGAGAGAGAGAGAGAGAGAGAGAGAGAGAGAGAGAGAGAGAGAGAGGAGAGAGAGAGAGAGAGGAGAGAGAGAATCCCGGCCAGCGGCTCCAGACGAGCGTCACACACACCGACACATTCGTCGCTCTTTACGGTGAAACGCGGCAGGCCTGAGTCCTCCGCCGTACACCGACACACAGAGAGGATCGCCCGGCTTATAAGAGGCTCATGAGGAACAGACAAACCTTTTCAGAGGAAA
>CM070837.1:32787545-32812545 GCA_036326025.1 Chrosomus eos
TTAAGGTTTTTGATGAAAACATTCCAGGATTTTCTCCATATAATGGACTTCATTGGGAGCCAAACGGTTTAAGGTCCAAATGACAGTTTCAGTGCAGCTTCAAAGGGCTTTAAACGACTCCAGACGATGAATAAGGGTCTTATCTAGGACCCTTCGAGTCATGACTCGAAAAAAGATTTGTTCATTTTGATGAAAGAGTTCGAACAGGAGAGTCACGAACGCTCTTCACAGAACAGAGCAAGGCGAGCATTTGTGCTTATAAAACTTAAACTTTGTTATTTATTTTTGAAATGAGCGATGGCTTGGCTAGATAAGACCCTTATTCATCGTCTGGTGTCGTTTAAAGCCCTTTGAAGCTGCACTGAAACTGTCATTTGGACCTTGAACCGTTTGGGCCCCATTGAAGTCCATTATATGGAGAAAATCCTGGAATGTTTTCATCAAAAACCTTCATTTCTTTTCGACTGGAGAAAGAAAGACGTGGACATCTTGGATGACATGGGGGTGAGTAAATTATCAGCAAAAGTTTTTTTTAAAGTGAACTAATCCTTTAACTAGGAATAGTTCACTTAAAAACACACTTTTTAAGTTCACATTTCCATAGTAGGAAAAATAATATTATACGGAAGTCAATGGAGCTCATCAACTGTCTGGTTACCAACATTCTTCAAAATATCTTCTTTTGTGTCCAGCATGGGGAAAGATATTCGTACAACTTTGAAATAACTTGAGCGAGAGTAAATTATGACAGAATTTTCATTTTTAAGTGAACTATTCCTTTAATGTCAGTCGCAGAATAAATTAATCTATATTAATCTCTCTCAGCATTACCGTGAGCAACAGTAACAGTGGTTGCTAGGGCATTGCTCCGCTGTCGTTACGGTCTTCCAGCTGGTTGCCAGGGTGTTCGGAGTGTTGCTAGGCATTGCTCCGCTGTCGTTAGGTCTTCCAGCTGGTTGCCAGACATTGTATGCAGTTGCTAAGGTCAATTCTTCTTCGGGTGGTTGCCAGGGTGTTCGAGTGATTGCTGGTCATTGCTCTGTGGTTGTTAAGGTCTTCAGGTGGTTGCCAGGGTGTTCGAGTGTTGCTAGGCATTGCTAATGCAATTGCTAAGGTCTTTTTCTGGTGGTTGCTAAGGTTCAGAGTTTAAGCATGTTGCTTGAAGTTAATAATCGTCTGGTGGTTGTTTAAGGTTTCGAATGGTTGTAGGGATGCACTGCGTGTAAGTTTGCTTCTGGTTGGTTGCCAGGGTTTTTCGGTGGTTGCTAAGGTTTCATGGTTGCTAATGCAATGCTTGCTAAGGTCTTTATCGTGGGTCGGTTGCTTAAGGTGTTCGATGGTTGTAGAGCATTGCAATGCAGTTGTAAGGTCATCTTCTTCGGTGGTTGCCAGGTGTCAATGGTTGCTAGTCATTGCTAATGCAACTGCTAAGGTCTTCTTCGGGGTTGTTAAGGTGTTCAGAGTGTTGAAATTAATAGATATCTAGGTGGTTCTAGGTGTTTAAGGGTTGCTAGGACATCAATATGTATTTGCTAAGGTGTCTAGAGTGTTTTAAGCATGTTGCTATGAAGTAGATCTGGGTGGTTGCTAGGGCCTTGCTATGCAGTTACTAACGTCATCTTCTGAGTGGTTGCCTGGGTGTTTTGGAGGGTTGCTAGGGCATTGCCATGCCATGCAGTTGCTAATATGTTCAGAGTATTTTAAACATGTTGCTATGAAGTTGCTAAGGTTGTTACTAGGGTATTCCGAAATGGTTACTGGGCACTGATATGCTGTTGCACTGATATGCTATGGTGTTCACAATGTTTTAAACCGTTGCTATGAACTTAAAATCCTCTGAGAGGTTGCTAGGGCGTTGCTATGCGGTTGCTAAGGTCTTCTGAATGGTTTCTAAGGCCTTGTAGGTGTTTGTCAAACACTCTCTCTCAACCATCTTTCCCTTGTAATCAGTCAATCTAAGTCTGAGATCCTGTACAGCATCATCCACATACATCACTTCCTGTCACATAGGCTATTTAACCCAGCATCACCCGATACAGGACAGATCCGTTTAATTCTGTCATGTCTAGTGAGATGTCTCATTATTTCCTGTATGGATCCTACTATCGACCTCTGACCCTGTTGTCATAACAGCAGGCTTGAGTTACCGTGCATGAGGCCGTTTATCTGTTAATGATAACGAATGTATAGGACGAGCGCTCTGCTGTCTGCCACACACAGATCACATTACCTCATATTTAATTAAACGCCCCTATTTATAGCATCTGCCACCACAGTCCACTGGTGGAGCGTCCCACTGATCTGAGACCAGTTTCTATGTGTGCTGAAGTAAGATCAGTCGTTGTTTTAAACATTTTTTAAACATTTAAATGGGAGATTAGAGACCAATAATCGGTATTGGACGATACAAGCAATTATTTTTAGTATCGGCCATCGGCATCGAACCTTCATCTGTACGTCTTTACGACTGTTTGCCCTTATGTGTGTGTGTGTGTGTGTGTGTGTGTGTGTGTGTGTGTGTATGTGTGTGTGTGTGTGTGTATGTGTGTATCAAGTGTCTTAAAGAGAAGACGAAACTTTTTGATCGCCCCCTGGTGGCTGGCTGCAACCCCCCCCCCCCCCTCTTCATGTAAACTAAAAAATCCAATTATGCTTTGAATAATTTTTTTATGAAGATGGTTTGTCATTTTTGTTCAGTTTGATTTTAGTTTTTAATTATTTGTGGGCAGGGCTAGTGTCAATTTCGTTGACGAAATCTATAACGAACAATGTTCGTTGACAACCTTTTTTCCATGACTAAAACGAGACGACACCGTCATTAAACAAGAACTGTGACTATAATCAACATGTAATATCGTTGGTGAAACAAGACGAGACTAAAATGTAGTTAAATCAAAACTTTATCAAAATCTCTTTGTTTTTGTCAAATAAAAAGAGGGAAGATACAAGCAAGCTGCAGTTTATCAATCTCCATTTGATATTTTTTGCTTAAAGTCTCCCTGTAGTCAATAATTTTATCCCTTAAATCTCATCTTTTATCACCAAAATGACATATTTACATGTTTTTTACTTGAAAAAAAAAAATCTCCATGCCTTAAAATGGCTTGAATGTAACTCGACACCCTCGCCTCATTTAGTATACGTGGTTCTATGAATATGCAAATGAGCCCCGCCTCCACTCACTCGCTCACTCAGAGATCCACTGGTTGACGATCACACTTTGATCTGATTGGTTACTGTAGTTTGTGACGTCAGAAACACCAGCGATTTCAAAGCGTGTTTTTGAGACTGTCTTTGGTTCACTGCAGTTTTAAGCAGAAAATACTCAGCAATGCTGTCGAATCATGAATTTACACATATTAAAGCATATTAAAAACTCCACATAAACAACATTAAACGCTTGATTTTCACCCCAGGGGGATTTTAAATGGAAGTGTCTTTCAGTCGTTGTGTTCCTTCACGAGCCTCAAACATTCTCAGTGATGAACTGTAATAAATCTAAACATGAATCTCGACTATATTTACAATTGTGGCTGTGGAATAAATGCACGTATGCAACCTCTGTTCTTTTTTGCTGTTGTTTTAAATAAAATGTAGTTTGGAATTATTGGGTTATTTGCCATTCAAACTTTTTAGAGAAGTTTCTTGTTTTACCAGTATGACAAATAGCCTATAATAAATCATTAAACTAGATGAGGTCAAATAAATCATGCGAATGAGTCAACATTATCTCAATTTGTGCTTATAGGTGAAAGTGCAATAATTCTGATGAAAAAACTTCAAATAACACCATTGCAATTACAATTTTGAGTAAAATAAATTGTGATTATCAATTTGAACATTATGCAGCATGATGAAAATGTGAATGTTTTCAGTGACTAAAACTAGACTAAACAAAAACAGGACAAGGTTGCCTAAATGTGATAACTGTGGCTCCACCTCACGATCACGACGGCACAGACTCGGCCTCCAAATGACGTGACCGAGATCTTATCAGTTATTGTGGGATATCTAGGCTTCAGTTTTTTATAGTGGAAAGAAGTGAGTGCCTTTGTCCAGTCTCTGTAATCTTCCTCTCGTGCGTCTGTCTGTCTCGGGCCGGGCCGCGCGGACACAAACACACCATTCATGCACTGATAAGATCCACACGTGCAGCGCTGACCCTGAAGCAGAACCAGCGGGTCCAGTTTAACCAGAGCCATTACAGCGCTGACACTGTGTTTGCAGTCAACAGGACGTCCAGCCGCATCTGGTGCTAGATTCAAATATTACACACTGGAGATCGTGTTTGTTCCCATTTTTCACCTTTGGCTTTTGGCTTGCTTAGTTGGGGACATTTAATTTAATATTCAACAATAGTATTTATCTGCTGCATTGACACCATTTATATGAGAACTGAACTGAGCTGGACGATGACATCACGGTTTTCTATAGAGCGGCTAGATATATAAATAAACTAAATTAATACAATTTTTACAACAAAATGAACCATCACTGAACGTTACTTAAAGGGATAGTTCACCCAAAATGTAAATTCTGTCAGTAATCATGTTATTCAACCCCGTAAGACTTTCGTTCATCTTCAGAACACAAATGAAGATATTTGTGATTAAATCTGAGAGCTGGGTCACTCCTCCATAGGCTTCTAAGGGATTGAAACTTGCCGGTCCAGAAAAGTTATTAAAGAAATCGTTAAAATAGTCCAAGTGACTACAGTGGCTCAATCTTACGTTTATCAAGCGACGAGAATACTTTTTGAGCGCAAAAAACAAACAAAAATAACGACTTTATTCAAGTATTCATTTCCTTCTCTGTCGGCCTCGAGATTTTCACATAGTGTAATTGCGTACTGTGTCTGTGTTATACGTCACACGCAGGCTCACTATTGGCCGACGCTGGTCATGTGTGTGTGTGTGTGTGTGTGTGTGTGTGTGTGTGTGTGTGTGTGTGTGTGTGTGTGTGTGTGTGTGTGTGTGTGTGTGTGTGTGTGTGTGTGTGTGTGTGTGTGTGTGTGTGTGTGTGTGTGTGTGTGTGTGTGTGTGTGACGTTCAACACAGAAGCACTGCGCTGTTACACTAGTGAACTCACTCGAGGCCGACAGAGAAGGAAATGAATACTTGAATGAACATGTCAGGTACAGAGAAGAAAAACACCATAACATGATGCAGCAAAGCTTTGTTGCTGTAATGCATGTTCAGAATAGCTGACCAGGGGCTCGTTCTTCGTACGTCGCTAACTCAATTAGCTGGATTTGATTGTTGGCGATTTGGCATGATCTTGGATCGTTTGGTTCTTCGAAGCTCATCCTAGACTTGCTGTCATAGCAACAGGTGCGCTAGCTTGAACCTGCTCGCGAGCAGGCTTATTTCATGTAAACAGGATTAGATCGCGGCTTTATAAGCAGAGCTGATACGGGAAGTCTTTTAACGCAGCGCGATAGTGTACTTTTTGAGATATTTTTTTTCTCATGACTCGTGAGTATGTCGTTACATCATTAATTTGTTGGAAATGCACAAATGTTCGACTCGTCTGAGTCGGGCTTTAATAACAGCACAAATAAACAGCATATAGAGATTCTTTGCGAGTGGCTCTTTACTTTACATTGGAGATGCGGAGAACTTGGTGATAAGTAATGTCTGTCGTGCCATTCGCAAAGTTTACCTGCCTCTTAAGCAGGTTTTAGGGCATTTCCAAGCCACTTTAGACCCAATTGGTTGTATAGCAGTTTTTTTTTCAACGCAGGTAGGCCTAACGTTACATTATAATTTTTAATGTCGATCATGTAATCGTTAGCATGATGATTATGACTTTCAGTACAATATAGGCCTATTCCTCAGGCTTCCCTAATGTGATTGGTGCCATAGACTGCACATGTGTTCCCATCAAGGCCACAATTTTGTGAACTGAAAGGGGGATCACAATGTAAATGTGCTGCCAAGTTACTATTACATTCTTAATATTCCAGATTAGTAGCCTAATATTACATCAAATTGTAAAAAAAGGCAGTTGACAGACTAAAATCTCTTAGATGGTGTGTGACTGTTCATATCACAAATGTGGAAGCACAGCGATTCAAATTTATGCACATATTTGAACGTGGTAAGGAAAATATTGATATCAAGCTCACTGTATTACATACACTCCAGTTACAATGCAGCTCTAGGACAAGGGCACACAATGCAATGAACTTTGGCCAACTAAAGGGGAGATTTCATTTCAGTGTCTGAAAAGCCTGAGGGTTGCACCTGACAGGACCTGTGACATTGCATGTGTCATATTACACAACCACCATCAGAAAAAAATATAAAACATTACATTAAATGTTTAATAAAAGACGAGACAAATTTGCTTAGTTCTTTGAGTTTTATTTCAATTGTTCTTTGTAAAGAAAAGCCAGTGATCAAGTCATATTTTGCCTGCAATAAGAGATACTATGCAAGGTCAGCAATAGTTCTCTGTGTGAAATAATATATTAGCACTTACTCTGAAGTTCATTTGAAGCAACTATATATCTAGTGCCACCCCCCCCCCACCCCCCCCCCCCCCACCCCCCGAAAGAAAAAAATACTCTATATTGTATACTCTATATTGGGGGGCTTGGGTTAAACCTGTCAACACATGGCTTATGCAACAAAAATGACAAGGAAAAGTACAACACTGCCCACCTCTGCATCACTGCTTTGTGCAGACTCTTCTGTAGATGTGGACTCCTGCAACTCATATTGCATTCAGAAATAATAGGTAACTCATGTGTAAATTAAGTAAAGTTATTTATGCACTTAAAGATACCTGAGAGGGTTTCTTCACTGTCCTGTGCATTGGGGGGAAAATGGGCATTATAAAGTGTTGTACTTTCTTCCCTTTTGATGTAAAGTTATGAAAAGTCTTACTGCACATGCTTCAGCCACTTGCTTGGGAACACATAAAAGTGTTGGTGTATTGTTTAAAACTGCACAAAAGAGGAAAACACAATTACATTACAATGAAGTACACTGGGGGGAAATGTGATCAATAACTCATTTTTACATTTTTTTACATTAACTATGTAGTTACACAGTCACACATGTAGACTTTCACAAGTCAAAGCAATTCATTACAAGGTTTAACAGCTGATATGACTGGACAGCCATTGGGCTTACTTAATTTAATGCAGCAACAAATTATTTTACAGTGTACTAGGATCATTTAAAGCTCATTTACCAGCAGTGAAGGTGTTACTGCTCCTGGCTATGGGTCTGAGGAAGAGCTGAACCCAGGGATGCCCTCCACAATGGGTCACATTTAACCCAAGGGCCAGCTCTTCTGCCTGGGTATAATGTGGGGGTGCAAGACCACCACCTGTTTGTTTTTCTTTTCTTTTTATTTCTCAGCCTTTTTCATGGTTGCTTTTATAAACAGGCAAACATTTATTAACAGTGCTTTTTTAAAAGAGATTAGTATAAGTACAAATTACTATTATGTAGAATAATAGTACTTCACTTTTACTTGTTCCTATGTTCTAGTAGTGGGTGGTGACTCTGACATTACAATGAACAAAGTTATTAATTATTTAGAAATTATTCAAATATAAAAACTATACTGTAATAAGTGATAAAAACATCTAACTACAAACTTAATTTGTCTGCTACTTTTTGCCAGCCCTCTCTCCTGGCTTTTGCACACGTTAAGGTGTTCCCTGGCGTTTTAATTAAGTTTTCAAATTCAGCATATCCTTCAAGCAATAACTCTTGCTCTTCTGTGGAGAAAAAATCTGAGCGCGCTCTTTGGCCACGGTGAGCAGCCAATAGCAGCGTAGCTGATCAATGTTTCTACTATCGATACATATCCCCTTTTAACCCAGGGCGTGAACGCGCAGTTATCTCAGATAATTCAATCCAGCGATACTAATCATAAACAGGTGTGTTCGAAGAACCCAATTAGCCGGATCATGATTAGCCCGATGATATTATCTTGGATGTCTCATTTGATCTCGGATGTTTTAAGCAACGAACGAAGAACGAGCCCCTGGGGTCAGGTCTCTGTGTAAACACCATTTAATTAAATTGTGTGTGTATGTGTGCTTAAGGCACTGTAGTTTCTATATTCTGTCCTCCATTGGAACAACAAAAAACACTTTTAAATGGTTTAAAAAAATATCAGATCAATCATGACTGTGGGAATCCCGTAGACTGTATAAAACAGTGGACATAGTGTGTGTGACGTCACCCGTACTTTCTGAAGAGCATTTTTCAAAGTGTGTGGAGCTAGTAGTGACATCAGCGGGAATCCTCCTGTCACTCAAGTGGCCACGCCCCTAATTATGCAGAACTTTAAGGCTTAATATAATTTACACGGATGATTAATAAAAATATTCACCCCCCTCACAGTCGTCATGAAGGGCAAAACTTGCTGTATAGACCAAAACCACTTTTTGTACCAGGCTGTAAACATGTTTTTTTCTGCTGTAAAGTTGGGCATTTTAACATGGGGGTCGATGGGATTGACTCTCTTTTTGTAACTCTTTTTACAACAGTCGATGAATTGCAGTTTAAGTCACTTCCGTGTTGGGTTCATGAGAGACCTGAAGGTGTCCGCTTGGGGAATCCTCGACAAATCTGTTGGTAGATTTTGCTCTTTTGCCTTTAAATGAGAGGAGACTTTGTACAGAGATGATTGTCAGTAGGCATTAAGTGCTCACCACACACACACACACACACACACACACACACACACACACACACACACACACACACACACACACACACACACACACACACACACACACACACACACACACACACACACACACACACTGCTCTTATTAGAGAGTGTTTCTGTGAATGTGTGAGCGGTGTTGGATGTACCACATGTGCTGTAGATGTAAGGGTCACCCAGAGGCAGTTCTGCCTATACGTTTCTTCTTCCCAGGCTTATCCCAGCCTCGCTGAAACACTTCCCATCCCATAAATCCCTTAGAAGTGTCAGACCCGGGCATGAGACAGCTGACCACGTCACACACGGATGCTGTTGTATGATGGGAAGACCCCACTGGAGCGATGACAAAGGGCGTTACACCGGACCCTTTATGGATCTCTGTGTGGACTCAATCAGTATCAGCCAAAGAAAGGCTTTTAAAGGGTTAATCTGATTGCTTAGCCAAGCTTCATTACCGTGGTACTGGATTTTTCCCACTCATTTTTCGGTCTTTAAAGTGTTATAATAAGCCATGAACCCAATCATCCAGCTGCGAGGTGAATCACAAGAGTACAGACTTTATGAATATTATGGATGCACAATATATCGCCACCATATCGGCATCGGCTGAATCGGTTCATTTTTAATGCTAAATGTTATCGGCCCGATAAGGAAATTTGCCTGATATATTAAAGCCGATAAATAATGTATTATTTCCTTCAGATACACACTGTTCAACATGAAGGGTTTAAACAGCTTGAAATATGATTGGGGGAAAAAAAGAAATATAGTTCAACGTGCAGCGCAAATCTGTCATATCGGCTTCATAAAATTATAATGAGAAATTTATTGTGTGTTTGAGCCATGGATTTTCACGATGAGTCTTGTTTTTGTAATCAGGCTCTCAAAAATGTTATAAATATTTGGATTTAGATTTATCAGCCAATATATCAGTTTTCTGCCGATAAATCTAAATCCATCATTTTTCAGAGCCTGGTAAAAAGTTTCACCATTAAAAGCCATGTCTCAAACACACAATTATAATGTTCTCTTAATCATTTTATGTAGCCGATATGAGTCTTAACTGTTGCACTTTACTGTATTTTCCTTTTTTGAGCAATTCAATCCGTCATGGTAAACAGTGCGTATCTGAAGTGTCTCTGAATACAGTATTTATCGCCTTTAATACATCGGCCAATTTTTCTTATCAGGACCGAAACCGACAACATTAAAATGAACATACTGTATATATCGGTCAATACCAATATTGTGTCTGAGATACTGAGATATCTCTAGTTTATGCATTAGCGCACAACCACACACTAACACACTAAAAACACTCAAAACATCATAGGGAATGCATAAAATCAGAAAACGTGCAAATATATTTTTGTGGGCCACTCAAACAGAAGTCGAACTGAAGTCTACAACAGAAATCGGGTGTGAAAAACATATTTGCACGGATAGTTTGATGTCTAACTGAACACACATCTCCTCTTCTTATTGCCAAGAGACTTGTTAAGCTAGTGGAAACATAACTCGGCTAATATCATTACCAGATCAGCAGCGCTGAGATAAGACGACTGTGTGTGTGGGGTGTGTGGAGATCAGGATGATGGCGGATTCGAGGATCATTTCTGCAGGGAAACACAGGGATTGATTTATTAGGCCTGCGGTTGCCATGGCGACAGCGGCCTGTGGATGGAACAGAAGATTGTTGCTAAATTGTTCCATCTGTTCCATTTTCCAGTCGCAGTTGCCGGGGATTTGTCTCCTATTATTTGATAGATGAACTCCAGGATATATTCCTCTTGATGAAACCCTGTTATCACATCAAGTCAGCAGCAAACTGAAGCATTAGTGACTCCAGCGTCTCACACTGTGTGTCGGTGTAGTCGACCGAGCTCGATCAAGAGTCTGCTGGGTCGTCACAACTGAAAAAATATATATCAAATGTTATTTATTTACAAATATGTATAAATATTTATGTATTTCTTTATTTTTGCATACATATTTATTATTGATTTAATAAATATTACATTAAAGAAAATGTATATATATAATTATATACAAATATAACGTTTATATATAAAGTATTAGCCTACAAATATTACTGATGATGTTACTTTATTTATTAGGGGTGAACAGTGCACTCATGACTTACGATACTTTAAACAAAGCCAAAATAGTTAAACTGATAACCTATGGTTTTTTTATATATTATCATTATTTCTTTTAATACATAGGTAAACATTTAACAAAAAATACACAAAAAATAATTAATTTGACTATTAACAATGGAGCTCAATCAAGAGTCTGTTGGATCGTGACAACTTAAAATATATTTAAAATGTTACTTATTTACAAAATAGGCTATGTATAAATATTAATGTATTTATTTATGTATGCATACATATTATTCATTGAATAAATATTACATTAAAGAAAATGTGTATATATATATATATATAATTATATACAAATATAAAGTAATAAGGCCATTGCACTGAGTCCGAAATTTTCGCACATTAAAAAATAAATTCGACCGCACATTATGTCAATCCCGCTTGCACACCGCCTCCGAAACTTTCGTCCGTCATAAAAAAATCGTATCGGGTTCGATTTTCTGCGTTTTTCGCATCCGTAGCGAGCAGTTTGAATGTGTTTTGACAATTCAGAGCCACCGAATCACGATTACGAAAAAACGCATACGAAAATTTCCGACTCAGTGTGCAATGGCCTACAAATAATACTGATGATGTTACTTTATTTATTAGGGGTGTAACAGTGCACTCGTGTTAGATTCGGTTACTTACGATACTTTAAACAAAGCCAAAATAGTTAAACTTATAGCCTATGGGTTTTTTTTATATTATCATCATTATTACTTCTAGAGCGTGATACTTGATTTACGATTCGATCCCCCCCCCCCCTTCCATTTAAAACAAAATAACTGCGAACTGTAAATATACTTTAAAAATATATATATTTATTGTATTTAATTAAAGTGCATCAACAAAATTGCAAAGGCAAACCCTTTCTCTATACCTGAAAAGTCACTGTGCA
This sequence comes from Chrosomus eos, assembly GCA_036326025.1. NCBI lineage: Eukaryota > Metazoa > Chordata > Actinopteri > Cypriniformes > Leuciscidae > Chrosomus > Chrosomus eos. The sequence continues at coordinate 32,799,285 of CM070837.1, forward strand.
GTGTGCAACAAAACTTGTTAAACATCCAAATTATTTATACTGCATTTGGATTGAGCTAATAAAACTAACACAAATGAGCCGCAGTAAAAATTATGTCGTATACTGAGAGGGGAAAAAAAATCTAAAGAAATTGATTTTTTTGAAAATATGAATCATTTGACCTACCAACTCGATTTATAAATCAAATCGATTTTTTCCCCAGCCCTAATTACTTCTAATGCATATGGTAAACATTTAACAAAAATGCCACTAAAATAATTAATTTAAAGTGAGTTTTATGCCAGTAAATGTCCAAGTAGGGTTTAATTTGAATTGTAGTATTGCTGAAGTGTAACCTGGAGCTCGAGCAGATCTGTGTCCGTGAACATTCGATGCGTCTCGTCTAGACGGTGTTAATCATCACATTCCTGATCCTCAAAGCTTTAACATCGCTTACTACTCGAAACACACTCATGATTCACATCTGCCTTCTTTGCTTTATCGTTTGCCAGCCACAAGTTTTTACTGACAGATAAAGATAGTCAAATCCTCAAATATTCATTAAGACATCTTGCTTGTGATATTTTATCCAGGTTATGCTTAAAAGGGAAATATGTTTAGTGCATATTAAATTGCAATGGCTTAATATTATTCTTCTTTTTTAAATTGTTTTATTTTGGGGTGAAATGTAAGTTTAACCCTGACATTTCCTGATCAATTTTGATTGTTTATTGCATCACAACTCCAGCATAGGCCTACTTAATTTAGCTTTAACGGCTCAGGAAACTGAATCTACAATCACATGAGAGCAATTTTCCAAGGTTTTGTTGTTGCGTGACCTTTGAGATGCCGCGACAGCAGATGGTGCGTTTGCTGGCTCTTTTATCTGTATTCTTAGGTTACTTTAATGTTTTTAGCTGATTTAGTGTAAAGATCTATCTGATCTCACCTGCTGCTGAGAACACACACACACACACACACACACACACACACACACAACACACACACACACACACACACACAACACACACACACACACACACACACTCTCTGCCGGAATCCGTCGGCCCACAGAAAGCGCATCTGGAACACAGTATCTCAGAAACAAATCACACCGAGGGTTTGGCCATACACCTTGTTGGCTTTCCAATGGTAGATTGTAATTTATGGACTTTTATCCCAGCTCAGGATTTATTTCCAAGTTTTTGGCTGTTCCTCTCATAATTGGGTAGCATTTGAAGCATGTGCTTGTTTTCCAAAGACTTCAACAAAACACACTGTTTTCAGCCAAGTTACGTCACTCAGCGCCTTTGGCATGGAGAATACGGAAACTAAGACTAATGTTAATTTACTTATTTTTTTTCATAAACTTTAATTCATTTTCTAATAAGGCATACACTGGTCTGAAGAGGACCGAATCAATCAAATACACTTTTGACCGGTACTGTACAAATAAATGTATATAATTAATTGAGTCAAATTTAACATTTGAAAGTCTAGCCTATAAAAGACCAGCTGGAAATGATCACTTCAAATGGTCGTGTGTGTTATAGAGATATGTTCAACTTTACCTTATTTTGTGTATATTTGATCCTCTTCAGATCTCATGCTTGAAGTGTATGCCTTATTAGAAAACCAATTAAAGGACCGGTATTTAGCACTTGAGTCTATTTTCTAGTGTGTTTTGGATGAACTAGAGTGGTGGACACAGAAATGTTGACGATGGGTCCTGTCTCGACTTTTTGACTCTTTTAGGATCGCCTCTGAGCGCTTCAGAGTGGCTGTCTATGGGCATGCACAAACATGTGCTTAAAACAACCCAACGTTCGTTTTCAAAACTGTGACACTCACCGAGTGGTTAGTGGTGTTCGTTGATGATTAAAAACAAATATATCAGCACAATGTATGATTTCAATCCGTGTTATTTATTATAGTGGAACTATTTTTTCAGATACCTCACAACCGCGTATAAACTTCCGCTGGATATTTGAGTCTGAAGCGTTAGCACACTCCCGACCACTTGATGGCGACACCACTTTGCCGCAGTTGCTCTGCTCACGCTAGCCTTCTGAGAGACAGAGAACCGAGCGAAAACACTACAACCAAATGTAAACAGACCCTTTCCGTTTCCGGTAGCGCAGTAATATCAACGAGCAACGAGTCCTTCAACAGACATCAATGCGATTTTACAAAATGGCGATTTTTACAAAATTTTACAAAAATAAAACACGTCAGAAACTGTATTTGGCTACGCTACTTGTTTTGGAACATCAACGAACACCACTAACCACTCGGTGAGTTGCACAGTTTTGAAAACGAACGTTGGGTTGTTTTAAGCACATGTTTGTGCATGCCCATAGACAGCCACTCTGAAGCGCTCAGAGGCGACTCTAAAAGAGTCAAAAAGTCGAGACAGGACCCACCGTCAACATTTCTGTGTCCACCACTCTAGTTCATCCAAAACACACTAGAAAATAGACTCAAAGTGCTAAATAACAGAATTATCCTTTAAAGTTTATGAAAATCAAGGTCTGAAGAGGATCAAATCAATCAAATATACCAAAAATAATGTAAAAGTTGTCAAAGATACACATCTCTACAACACACAAGACTTGTATGAAGTGATCATTTCCACACTTATGTGTAATCTATAAAGACTGTTATTCTGCATTTTCATTTTGATGGAAGGTCAAGTGCATTGAATTGTAATAGGTATCCCATACATATAGAGCATTCACAAAATATGCTTCAGAATATAGTTTGAGACACACAATAATGCAAGGCAGTTTAGACGTCTCCTGATCTTGGATCAGTTTTTCCAAACAGCAGGACTCAACAATTGCGGGTTGATTTTGGGTCGAGGAGAAGCACTCTCCCGGAGTAATCGGAGAGGAGCAGATGTGTCGAGGTCGTCTGCTTCCTTATCTGACGTTTCCACTGTTCTCTCTGTCTGTTTGGCAATGGAAATTCACAGAAGTGGTTCTGAAACTCACCCTGGGACACGGTTGCTCCTAAATCAGTTGGCAGCTTTCTTTTGTTTCGCAGCTTGCCTGAATAAATGCAGATAAGGCAGTTCTTGTGCGTCTGCCTTTAGCCTTATCAGCATTGCATTTATATTCTTGAATGATTTAATGGTGGAAAAATTGTTGCTCTTATATAGTAATCTTGGAAACAGTGCCGGTAACATCATATGTTGATGAAATGTTTTTGGTGGTGAAAACAGAACTGCAAAAGTTGTTTGCGGTGGATGCATGAGTTCAGGTCATCCTTTTAGCATTCGAAAAATGTTGCAATGCCTAATGGGTACTTAGCGTAGACCAAAAATATGCAGCTTTGAAAGCCGTTTCTTTGAAAGATTCTCCCTGCATCCCTTGCTCTCTTTTCCCTCACACTTTCCTTTTCTCTCTTTCCCTCCCTCATTTAATTTCTTCTTTTTCTTCAAGGTATTCTTTCTGTCTCTCTAGCGTTCTTTCGCTCTCTCTGTGTTTGCCAGTAGGAGGTTCACTTCGTAGTCTTGGCAGCATTTTGTGTAATAAACTCCACACTAACGCTGGCTCATAAACAAATAAACCCAGGCACTCTGCGACGTAATTTCATCAAATCCTCCCCCGTCTCTCGTTGCTCTCCTACCGAGCCAGCGAAGCCATCTGTCTGTGCGAAAGGTCCTCAGTCTTTGTAAACTCTCCTCTGGTGTCTCCCATCATTTTGTATTTGTGTCTGTGATTCCACTCTCGTGTCATGACATCATTCGGAAAGCATAAAGCTCTTTGTAGACAAAAACAGATGGCTGAACTTTTAGCTGGAAAGGAAACAATGCCTCTTTGGTGCCTTGTTAGCTTTGGGTATTAAGTTGTAGAGGACAGGTAAGGATATAACGGATTAAAAAGGTTAACCAATAATTACTATGTTGACTATTGTGGTTTACAACGATACATTGGTTACCCTTTACAATAAGGTTCAACCTTAGTTAAGAATGAACAATACTCCGCATTTATTAATCTTAGATATTATTAATTTCAACATTTACTAATACGTTATATTCTCAACTCAACTCAACTGTAATTCATAAAGCATTTTCAAAATCATTAGAATGGACCAAAGTGCTGTCCATAAATAGTAAATTAATTATTTATAAAGGGACCATGTACTCAAAATACTCTAAAATAACTCAACATAATATAACATCAAAACACGACACCAAGAAAATCATACAACCAATCACTCACAGTTCTCAGACCTTATTAAACGCCAAAAGCTTGATAAAATAAGTGTTTTTTAAAAGTATTCATGCGTGATGAGGAGTTTAAAGATAATGGCAACACATTCCAATTCATATTTGCATGATTTCATAATCCCCGCATTTTCGTTGCAAAAAAATCACATATATCTTAGCAGAAAGTTGAAAATTTTTGCTTTTGCTTCACACAAGAGCAGCCGTTTTCCCCTGTTGCGATGGTAACGTTATGAAGTGACGTAATAATGCGATGTGAACATCATCGAAAGGCTGTAAAACAGGAAGAACACATTTTAATTTTTTATATTTTATTTATTCATTTTTACAGAAGTTGTAGCATATTCCTCTTGTAAAGCTACAGAACTTGTTTGACTCATCAATGTTTTGTAAGTTTGATGTGTTTATTAAGATCTGAAATAAAACAAGATGAACTGAAATATTCCAGCACTTTCTGTGATGTAGTGTGCTTGCCTATCATAGGAAGTAATAAGAAATGACTCTTTACATTAAGGTAGTAGCCTAGTGAGAACAGGGTGTTGGGTAATCACTTTTTTTCTCTCTTTTTCATCAAACCGCAGTTTTTGCAAATTTCCACAATTTCATCGCATAAAATTGCATAAATATCCCGCATATTCCATCGCATTTTTTCAGAAAACATGCCACATAATCAAGCATTTTTGCATGCAACAATCACAAAAAAACTCAAATGATCCTTATTGTAAAGTGTTACCGATACATTTGTCGCCAACTGCTAATCCACTTTTCCCATTTGATTCTAGGGTTTGTCCTTCCAACTGAAGAAAACCATGAAATCTGCAACATACAGCACCTGAAAGAGATTTACATAATCAAGACTCAATGGAAGAGCCGTACAAAGATTCTGTAGCCGTAGACATGGCGAACCCCCAGGAGGAGGCCACTGATGCAGTTGGGAAACTCGAAGGAGAAGCCACTCCAATTATTACAACCGAGACATGGAATGTCAGTTCTCCAACCATCACAAAACGATCCCTATCACCCCTGCTAACAATACAAGCCACCCCGGTGGTGACCCCGGCTGCTGAGTCTCCCAATGGAGTTGCCCTAAAGGTTGCTACAACTGTGCTTCAACCAATCTGCTTGGGAGAGAGTCCGATGATGTTGCCCATCCTCGCTGGTCCCGCTGCCTCTCAAGTTGGACAATCAGGGACAACTTCATATCTAATGACTAGTCAAGGCCCTGTATCCCTACCTCTGGTCTTGGAACAACAAGTCCTCCAACATTTGAATCCTCAATTACTTCAACAAACAGCAACTTGTCCTCTCCCTCTACAGAACAACATACTGTGCCAGAACCCTTCCCTTGCTCTCGGACCTCCTCCAGTCCTTGACCAGAAAGGCTCAAATCCAGTGTTGGATACTAGTCTACTGACTCTTCTCCAGAACCCTAACTTTGCAGCAATCTTGCAGGACCTCTTCCCTGGCCAAGGGAACTCTTCGCCCGGTTGTCACCAAGCGTCTTCCCCGCAAGTAGATCTCGCCTCTGCGTTTCTTTCTCCTCCGCCTCTTACACACCCCTACATTTCTCCACTAGCCTCTCTGGTGCCTCCAGCCACCCTCCTCGTGCCCTATCCTGTTGTGATCCCACTTCCAGTGCCTCTTCCAATCCCAGTGCCAATCCCAGTCCCGGTCTCAATGTGCAAGGACTCAAAGATTGAGGTAGACTCCCCTAAACCGGCTTATACTTCGAGCAAAAGCACACAGACGTCACCTAGTGACATCTCCCTCATTTGACATTAACCAACAGGGAAATGGCACTTGTCCAGCAACCTTTTCTCTCTTGCTCGTCCCCTGTAGCGACAGACGGAGAAGTCCTAGACTTATCCATAAGGGCGCCTCAACCGGCAACGCATGTCGATATTCCACAAGGGATCCAAGCGTTTCAGCAAGACAGTGTCCTTGATTTGTCTGTACCTAGTATAAGAAAGACATGCATCAAGTCTTGTAGCACGTACGGGCCATTGGCTCCAGAGCGGGAGCGATTGTGCCACATTGGGGGCGATGTTAGCAGTGGGGCTTTGGCTCTTGGGGTTCTTCGACCGGTAGATTGCACGCCGAAGCTAGATACCAAGTTGCTGAGTGGTTTAGCATCTCTAGAGTTCAGCAGACAGCACAAGTGGGTTGTAGATAGCGGTCATGGTAGCGCTATGGCTGAAGCTGTACATAACTCTGCGCTCAGCGGAAGCGGCAACATTGAGATCGTCAGCACGTCGCAGACTGCCAAAGTCATTGTGTCGGTCAAAGACGCCATGCCTGCCATATTCTGCAGCAAGCTAAAAGGATTGTCAGGCGTTTCTACTAAGAACTTTTCCATTAAACGTGACTCGAGTCAGGGGGGATTCGCAACACTGCCCAGGATCCCGGGGGATCAGCGAGGAGAATCAAGTGACCCGCTCAAAAAGATCTCCAAAAACAGAGGTATCAAACTGAAGAAAGTGAGCTCCCAGGAGATTCATATACTCCCCATAAAGAAGCAGCGACTGGCAGCGTTTATACCCAGAAAATAACACATGCTTTCAGAGGGAGAAGGGAAAACTAAGGACATGGGCAGAGAAACAGCAACTGAGGTGTAGCTACTGTGAAAATAATTGGTCTGAGAAATTTAACCAGGGTATGATGATGCTAAATGCATTCCTGGCAGAAACAAGGCCTAAAGCTTGTTTTCCAAGCTGTCCATATGATTTAGACTGATGCAGGCGGCCTCTGGCCTGACGTTTGGCATTTAACCCATTCATTATAAAGCATTCATCTGAAGTCAACAGCATAATGCTCCAAGTAAAAGAACCAATCTGAACAGGCCAAACTGCACTACTACTGATACTCTTTAGCATTTGCAGCAATGAATCGTTTCCCTTCCTATGCATTTTGATTTTTGGTCACACAAGCTCATGAATGATTCATCACACTTAATCTGCATTGCCATTTATATGCATGAGATCTGAGATCTGTTTTGAATCCTGGCCAGCTGTCAGCGAGAAACACATCATGTTGTGTTGCTGACAAATTCCCCTCTTGCTAATATGCTTTTATTTTTTGCCGAACTCTTGTTCTCCCGTCGCTGTTTACACTTGGAGTGCAAGACGTTTCCCATTTTTGGTCCTAATGAACTGTAGAAAGGGGAACCGTGACCTTTTGCTTCCCTAATCACTGTATTAATCAGTGGGGCATTGGAGCGGAGGATCCTCTTTGAAGAACAGCAGTTAGCATGGCAGCCTGAGAATGACTTGGCAAAGCGCAGACCTCACTTTCATTAAGTCTGATGATTGGAGGAAATGGTTGTCAGTAGCAACAAAGCATAGTTTTCATCATCCTCCCTTTGGGGGGGCGTAGAAAACCTCTCCCCCCCCCCCCAACCAACCAAATTAAAACTAAATAATCATCAGGGGTTCGTCCCTAAACACAACAAATCTGAGTGAAATGGCTTATTAATGCTGTTTTTATGGCCGTGGGTTCAACTCCCAAGTCATTTTTTAGATTGTCCGCCAGCTGTGTGAACACACACACACACACACACACACAAGAGAGAGAGAGAGAGTTTAAGTTTAAACAATGGTGTTTATACCGATACCTACAGTGTTTTGGATGGGGAACTGCCTAAATGGACCGCAAGAGTTTAAAACGAAATCCCTTAGCAAGCATCATGGTCATTTTGTTCATTCTTTATACATGTTACTGGTCTTATTGTGCAAGATTTATCAGTGTACTGTATGTTTAGTAATCTTTCATGACAATGATATGACTTTTATTGTCTTTCTGGGTGATGTCAGCAAGGTTGCACAAGCAATAGGCTAACATTAAGGCTATTCAGTCATTGTTTTTAGCTGATGTTGCACATAATAGATAATGCAGCATTTAAAGCTAAGTAACATTACTGGAATACAGTTTTCCGCAATAATAGAAAAATTTAAAAGGTAAGCATTAACATTTGAATATAGGGAGATGCTCTCGACCTTCATTCTCTCTCGTTTCTAATGGATAAAATCAAGTGCCACCCTACATTTACTTTTCATCTTTTATAAAAAAAAAATTAAAAAATGATTTGTGATTGCTGCTTCATGGCACTAAAATCTGTATTATTGTAGCTTTGATGTGGTTGTGATGTTTTGAGTTTGATTGATAGCGTGAGGGTGTGTGTGAACCGCAGGTTTCCTCCCTCTCATTAACCAGAAGATCATCCAGACACTTTAGCAATCGACTTATTAAAACAGTTGACAGACACCAGATCACACACTCAATACTGAAGCAGACTAATTAACCCATGAACATGTCAAAACTTAAACACATCTAATTTTAGAAAGAAAAAACTGTTTTTAGAACCTTTTTTACATTGAGACATTATTATTTGAGACAAATACATTTTCCCTCAGATAATTGTGTCTATGTATGTGTATATTTAATACAAAATATGACTGTAATACAAATTTGTACTAGTAAAAAAGTGTAAATACTTTAGAATTTAAATACTTTGACTTTTTGTGCATTACAATAATGAGAATTTGGATGGGGAAATGTCTGGTGTTTATGAAAATAATACCACAATGCAAAAAACAGGCTTCATTTTCTTTACGCAAAATCGAATGGCTTATTTCTGATCATTTTGGAGTGCAATATGCTCTCGACAATTCACCCAAAATAACATTTCTGAACAACATGCGTGAACTTAATAAATCAAGTAATATTCAATAGCGAACGTGTTAAATTCCACGGTGTGTATTTAAAATAATAAGCTGGTAACTTTTAAACGCAGACAGATCATCTGCCAAATGCTAGAGCATCTCCACAACTGAATAATCTTGATCTTGGGCTCCGGCCAAACCGAGATGAGGCTAATCTGGTCACAGATGAAGATTTAAGTAGCAATATAATGGATTGGCACAGATGAGACGTTCCTTCAGGCCGTGAGATCCCGACACTCCCTCAGAATAGTCCAAAGAAAAGAAAACGGAAAAATAATGAGCCAGGATTAATTTTGACATGTCAGTGTGAAATGTGCTGACTCGTGTTTGTTTGTTGGAATTCCTGCAGAAGGAAAGTTAGAAAGGCGTCCGAGTTCAAGAAAGGTTTTCGTGTTGAACTTTCTCAAAATAACAGCTTGACAGATTTCCTCATTTGCACACAGTTCGCTTTATACAATTAATACAATACATTTGAACTGCGGTGCGATTTTCCTTGTTTTTTTTCCTGTCAGTACTGAAGTGTGTGTGTGTGTGTGTGTGTGTGTGTGTGTGTGTGTGTGTGTGTGTGTGTGTGTGTGTGTGTGTGTGTGTGTGTGTGTTTACTGTAAAGCCTTAACTCATTTCCCGGCCAGCATGTGATATATTTTCACTCTTCCCAGATCTACACGAAAGAAAAAAACAATCACCATCATCAGCATGAATAGCAGACGTTTATGAATAAACCATGACTGTTTCTATGATGTGAATTAATTTATGTGTCAGATGACCCTCACACTCTTTTATAAGTACTGAAATCTTAAGTATTGAATGTTTTTTTTTTACCATGAACAACTTTTGTAAATAACTGAATGGGGTAAAAGAATGAAAAAAAGAGAGTCTGGTGATGTTTTAAATTATTTATTTATTATTTGTATCATTTAAAATGTTGAAAATGTGTATGTGACGAATGCATTAGCTTTAAAAATTTCATGATTAAAAAACGTCTCTGGTATCAAGAGCGAAGCTTGTTTTTTTTTTTTCTCAGTTTTCGAACATTTCATGACAAGTATTGATATTCAATCGTTTGCTTAATCTATATGGCACGACGTTATGAATACATTTTTTTTTTTTTTTTTACAAAAAAATGAAAAGTTCAACAAAGAAACAAGTCTAAACAAACACATTCACAACTAACTTGAAATGCTACGATACAAAAGATGGAAAAAAACCTGAGAAGTCTCAAAGTAAAGCAAGGCAGTTTTTAAAATGGACATTTCCTCCCGGTAAAAAGCGCTGGAAGGCAGTTCAAGATAATATTCATATTCAACAACGTATCGTCACATCTCCCACCTCCATATACAACGTGTTCAGCTTAAAATATTTCTTCTCTACAAAATGTACATTCCTGTTGCTGAGTTTTATGGTTAAACCCATAATACACCATTGACGTCTGATCTATCAATGCAAGTGATAAAATATCAACATAAACTTCAGGATAAAGACTGGAGGCCGGTGTAAAACACACCGGCGTTCACATTACATCAAAGTCCCACTATTTTAGTGATATTTCTCATAGTTCAATGATGTGTGTGTTGAATACTGTCCTGAATAGATGTGACTGCAACGCTTCATAACACACACATCAACCCAAACACTCCCAAGATAAGAGCTCGACGTGAAGGCCTCGAGAAACACACAGTTTCTGTAACAAAACGCCATTTCCCTGTCCTTCACTTCTTTAAAGAGGACTGGAGGACGGGAAAACAAGGAGCGATAGAAGAAAATACAGCAGACGGAAAAATATAGCCATCATTTATAATCACGGATGCATTTATACTATTATGGGCTATACATTAAAGATTTATGCATTTGAATTGCATATACAATATCCATTCATTTGGCTTACACAGCTTTAACATAAACTGATAAATCTGTATATTTTTCAGTCATACATTAATAAAACAGCTTTTATTTTAAATACACAATAACCATATTTATTATCAACATGCCCAAGTTGTTTTTTACGGAAGCGTATTGCATTCACTTGAGGAAAAAAATCGACTGTTTTTCTGAAATAACGAGTTAATTATCTCAGAATTACGAGATAATTTTTCACCGAAAATGTTTTTTGCTCTGTTTTTCTGAATTAACGAGTTAATTATCTCAGAATTACGAGATAATTTTTCACCGAAAATGTTTTTTTGCTCTGTTTTTCTGAATTAACGAGTTAATTATCTCAGAATTACGAGATAATTTTTCACCCAAAATGTTTTTTTGCTGTTTTTCTGAAATAACGAGTTAATTATCTCAGAATTACGAGATATTTTTTCACCGAAAATGTTTTTTGCTCTGTTTTTCTGAATTAACGAGTTAATTATCTCAGAATTACGAGATAATTTTTCACCGAAAATGTTTTTTTGCTCTGTTTTTCTGAATTAACGAGTTAATTATCTCAGAATTACGAGATAATTTTTCACCGAAAATGTTTTTTTGCTCTGTTTTTCTGAATTAACGAGTTAATTATCTCAGAATTACGAGATAATTTTTCACCCAAAATGTTTTTTTGCTGTTTTTCTGAAATAACGAGTTAATTATCTCAGAATTACGAGATATTTTTTCACCGAAAATGTTTTTTGCTCTGTTTTTCTGAATTAACGAGTTAATTATCTCAGAATTACGAGATAATTTTTCACCGAAAATGTTTTTTTTGCTCTGTTTTTCTGAAATAACGAGTTAATTATCTCAGAATTACGAGATAATTTTTCACCGAAAATGTTTTTTTTGCTCTGTTTTTCTGAATTAACGAGTTAATTATCTCAGAATTACGAGATAATTTTTCACCGAAAATGTTTTTTTTGCTCTGTTTTTCTGAAATAACGAGTTAATTATCTCAGAATTACGAGATAATTTTTCACCGAAAATGTTTTTTTTGCTCTGTTTTTCTGAATTAACGAGTTAATTATCTCAGAATTACGAGATAATTTTTCACCCAAAATGTTTTTTTGCTCTGTTTTTCTGAAATAACGAGTTAATTATCTCAGAATTACGAGATAATTTTTCACCGAAAATGTTTTTTCTCTGTTTTTCTGAAATAATAAGTTAATTATCTCAGAATTCCGAGATAATTTTTTACCTAATTTTTTTTTGCTCTGTTTTTCCTGAATTAACGAGTTAATTATCTCAGAATTACGAGATAATTTTTCACCGAAAGTGTTTTTTGCTCTGTTTTTCTGAAATAATGAGTTAATTATCTCAGAATTACGAGATAATTTTTTACCGAATTTTTTTTTGCTCTGTTTTTCCTGAATTAACGAGTTAATTATCTCAGAATTACGAGATAATTTTTCATGGAAAAAAAGTTTTTGCTGTTTTTCGGAATTAATGACTTAATTATCTCAAAATTACGAGTAACTCGTTAATTCAGAAAAACAGAGCAAAAAAATATTTCTGTGAAAAATTCTCATAATTCTGAGATAATTAACTCGTTAATTCTGAAAAACAGAGTCGATTTTTTTTCCTCAAGTGAATGCAATACGCTTCCGTAGTTTTAATTTCATACATTTGAACTGATTGAATATTGCTCGTTCCAAATATTTTAAACATGTTTATACTTTTTAACTGGATACATTTTTCACACTTTTGCTGTTTTATGCAATTTCAAAATGTGATTATTTAAAGATAATCAAATAATTATAAAAAAAAACATTTTGGAGTGCAGAAATCTGGTTTTGGTTTATGTATGACTGAAAAATATGTTAAAATAAGTTTAAAACTTGTCGAAATGTATGTAAATTATAAATGCAATTCAATGACATAAATCTTAAATGTCGGCCTGAATATTGTACTGGTGTGTGATCTACTTCTCTGAGAACGTTATTCTACATTATTGTGTTGACAAGTTTAGATGTGAGAAGTGAAAACTTAGTGGATTTACACTCTTAAAATTCATTTATGACCAAATATCTTGCAAAAAAAAAAAACCTTTTCATCAGTTCACAGAAACAAACTAGGGTTTACATAGCTTAAAAATAATAATAATTCTGCCATCATTTACTCACTGACTGTATGAAAACGTCTTTTTTTGTGTGTGTTGCTTTCAACGGAAGAAATAAAATCGCACAGGTTTGATGACAGAACTTTCATTTTTCATGAACTATTCCTGTAAGATGTCGCAAACATGATGTGTGTGACTCGAATGCGAAGTGTTTGACGCCAACTGAACACACAAACAAGACAGTTTTCAGTGGCACCTGTGAACTTGTAGGACGTCACAGGGAGGTAGAGCGATTAATCGGACATTATCCATGAGATAATCGTCCCGTGAAGCCGCGGCATCTTTGGGGAGACGAGATCA
>CM070837.1:32815045-32817545 GCA_036326025.1 Chrosomus eos
TGTGTCAGAGTTGTGTGTTCAAGTTGTGTGTTCAGAGTTTGTGTTCAGAGTTGTGTTCAGAGTTGTGTTCAGAGTTGTGTTCTCAGAGTTGTGTGTCAGAGTTGTGTCAGAGTGGTGTTCAGAGTTGTGTTCAGAGTTGGTGTCAATGTGTCTCAGAGTTGTGATGTTCAGAGTTGTGTTTCGAGTTGGTTTCAAGTTGGTTGTTTCAGAGTTGGTTTCAGAGTTGTGTTTCAGGTTGGTGTTCAGAGTTGTGTGTTCAGAGTTGGTGTTCAGAGTTGTGTGTTAGAGTTGATGTCAGAGTTGTGTGTTCAGAGTTGAGTGTTCAAGTTGTGTGTTCAGAGTTGTGTGTTCAAGTTGTGTGTTCAAGATTTCAGAGTGGTGTCAAGTGGGTTAAGTTGTTGTTCAGAGTTGTGGTTCAGAGTTGTGTTCAGAGTTGGTGTCAGAGTTGGTGTTCAGGTTGGTTTCAGAGTTGTGTGTTCAGAGTTGTGTGTTCAGAGTTGTGTGTTCAGGTTGTTGTTCAGAGTTGTGTGTTCTCAGAGTTGTGTGTCAGAGTTGTGTGTCTCAAGTTGATGTTCAGATGTGTGTTCAGAGTTGTGTGTTCAGAGTTGTGTTCAGAGTTGTGTGTTCAGAGTTGTGTGTTCAGAGTTTGTTTCAGAGTTTGTGTGTTCAGAGTTGTGTGTTCAGAGTTGTGTGTTCAGAGTTGTGTGTCTCAGAGTTGTGTGTTCAGAGTTGTGTGTTCAGAGTTGTTGTCTCAAGTTGTGTGTTCAGAGTTGTGTGTTCAGAGTTGATGTGTTCAGAGTTGTGTGTTCAGAGTTGTGTGTTCAGAGTTGTTTCAAGTTGTGTGTTCAGAGTTGTGTGTTCAGAGTTGTGTGGTTGGTTCAGAGTTGTGTGTTCAGAGTTGTGTGTTCAGAGTTTGTTTCAGAGTTGGTGTTCAGAGTTTGTGTTCAAGTTGTGTGTTCAGAGTTGTGTGTTCAGAGTTGTGTGTTCAGAGTTGTGTTCAGAGTTGTGTTCAAGAGTTAGAGTTGTTTCAGAGTTGTGTGTTCAGAGTTGTGTGTTCAGATTTGTTGTGTGTTCAGAGTTGTGTGTCTCAGAGTTGTGTGTTCAGAGTTGTGTTTCAGAGTTGTGTTCAGAGTTGTGTGTTCAGAGTTGTGTGTTCAGAGTTGTGTGTTCAGAGTTGTGTGTCAGAGTTGTGTGTTCAGAGTTGGTGTTCAGAGTTGTGTTCAGAGTTGTGTGTTCAGAGTTGTGTGTTCAGAGTTGTGTGTTCAGAGTTGTGTTTCAGAGTTGTGTGTTCTCAGAGTTTGTGTGTTCAGAGTTGAGTGTGTTCAGAGTTGTGTGTTCAGAGTTTGTGTGTTCAGAGTTTAGTGTGTTCAGAGTTGTAGTGTTTCAGAGTTGTGTGTTCAGTGTGTTCAGAGTTGTGTGTTCAGAGTTGTGTTGTCTCAGAGTTGTGTGTTCAGAGTTGTTGGTGTTCAGAGTTTGTTCAGATTGTGTTCAGAGTTGTGTGCTTCAGAGTTGTGTGTTCAGAGTTGTGTTGTCTCAGAGTTGTGTGTTCAGAGTTGTGTGTCTCAGAGTTGTGTGTTCAGAGTTGGTGTTCAGAGTTGTGTGTCTCAGAGTTGTAGTGTTCAGAGTTGTGTGTTCAGAGTTGTGTGTTCAGAGTTGTGTGTCTCAGATGTTGTGTGGTTCAGAGTTGTGTGTTCAGAGTTGTGTGTTCAGAGTTGTGTGTTCAGAGTTGTGTTCAGAGTTGTGTGTCTCAGAGTTGTGTGTTCAGAGTTGTGTGTTTAGAGTTGAGTGTTCAGAGTGTTGAGTGTCTCAGAGTTGTGTGTCTCAGAGTTGTGTGTTCAGAGTTGTGGTTGTTTAGAGTTGAGTGTTCAGAGTTGTGTGTTCAGAGTTGTGTGTTCAGAGTTGTGTGTCTCAGAGTTGTGTGTTAGAGTTGAGTGTTCAGAGTTGTGTGTTCAGAGTTGTGTTGTCTCAGAGTTGTGTGTTCAGAGTTGTGTGTTCAGAGTTGTGTGTTCAGAGTTGTGTGTTCAGAGTTGTGTGTTCAGAGTTGTGTGTTCAGTAACTCTCAGTCAGAAGCAGTTTCTAGTTCATGACGTGTGACTCAGTAAATCCTGATCTTGAGCAGAATCATCAAACTGACATTCAGTGCAATCTGTGTCTTTATTTACAATACATACGTGTCATTTACGTCTTTTAGCTTATCAAGAGATTTAAAGTGTGTGAACGAGCTCGAGTGTGTAAGAACGAGACTATGATTGAGTCTGGAAATAAATAAAGCTAAATAACTGAGGAAAATAAGATAGTCTTCAGATGTCATGTCTGTAATTAATAGCAAAGCATCTCGCATTAATTGGATCTGAGGTTCATTAACAGTAGTTATTACTCGGCTGATTAGCGATGCGGTTTGGGGAAACAGTCGCGGCGAGCGAGTCGATTTCGTCAGCGGGATCTCGCGAGTTACGGCGCTGCACGGGAAACACACACACTCTGTCTCTGAGATCTGAAG
>CM070837.1:32825045-32875045 GCA_036326025.1 Chrosomus eos
CACACCACACACACACACACACACACACACACACACACACCCCACACCACAACCACACACACAACACACACACAATCATTACTGGGAGTGCTTTAAAATCAGCAGGTTTGTTTTTAGAGGAGCAATTATGCTTTATTACATGTTCATCTTTCTTTTTAGGTGGGCTGTGTATTGTTCAAAAAATGTCGATACCGATTCCTGAAGGATACTTTTTTCGATACCAATTTTATAACCAGATAATGTTATAGCCAAGTCAAGTCATCCTCATTTATATAGCGCTTTTAACAATATAGATTGTTTCAAAGCAGCTTTACAGAGACAAACATATAATTTAAGGTAACAGAGAATGGTTTGGTTTTATAGCGGTTCTTGAATAAATGTTATTTCAGCTAAAGTTAGTTTTGATTGATTCACTTTCGTCAAAATGATCATTTGTTATTAAATTAGGGACCGCTAAGACGACGCCGTTCTCTCTAAACAGACTTTAAACTGAACCTGTGATAAGCGCTGATGGCGTTCACATGCGCATTAAGAATTGATTCTATAGTTATGTGCGTTTGAATATATGTGCGCAGGTTTGTAATTCCCTACAACCCATGCCTAAACAAACTACTTGTCTTGCCTATAAATTTTGATGCAGAATTTTATTTTATTTTATCACTTCAGGTACGTGATTGCAGATAGCAGAGGCTGCAACATTAATGTGAAGAGGGGAAAAAACAAGAAAGCTAAATTGTTAATGCGGCCAACCTTAAAGATAAGCACACTTTAGATATCTAGTTTATTGCGAGTTAATTCTGTTTTTCACGTTTTTTTTAGATGGTTATATTAAACTTTATTATTCAAAAAGCATGTGTAATTAGTTGAAATCATGAAAAATTTAACAGCAATTTATTAACAGTTTAACAAAAATTACACACTTTTTTCCTCCAATTTCCATTTTATTTTTTACCCAGTTCTGCGATTTCTGTTTTATTTGTCATTTAATTTTTTTTCATCAATTCCATTTTTTTTACCATTGCGATTTTTTTTATTTGTCCATTAATTTTTTCATCAATTTCTTTTATTTTTTACCCAGTCTGCGTTTTGTTTTTTGTCCATTAATTTTTTCATCAATTCTTATTTTACCAGTTTTCGATTTCTGTATTGTGTCCATATTTAATTTTAATGGTTTAATCAAAAGCATATCTAATAAATTAAATTCATAAAAACGACTTAATTTATTAATTTAATAACAAGAACCTTTGAATTATTATTATTTATTTATTTATTCTTTGTTGTGTATTTAAACTTTTCTGGTAATCAAACGAAGGCATAAAACATTTATCTTTTAATTTAAATGAAAATTAAACAAGCACTTTCATTTTTTGGCAAACAAGTGCTACGATTTGTTTGGCTGTTCAAGACTGTACCTCTGACCACCTCTCCTCCGCCCCCTTGGCTCTGAAGGCATCCCAGAAGCACTTTGGGTTGGTACGCACAATCCAGACAGGCCTGAACCGTCTTCTGCAGAACCAGATTCACCGCCTCGGGCCCGAAGTGATCCGGCAGTCTCTGAACCTGCTTGCGGTCCAGATGCGGCCCGCAGTTCCCGTGCTTCTTCACGTACACACACACTGATGGACACAGACAGGACATGTGTGTGTAAACACTACCGTACAGAAACATTCGGATCTACTCCATTAAAGCTTTATTAACCTCACCATCCACATTGTTGACACTATATGGTTAAAACAAATGTTTATTATAATTATGCAAGATGATTTTCATAATGATTATTTTGGTTAGAAAGTCTCAATCACATATAGTCTGACTATATAGTCAAAATAAAGTCATTGTTGTTATACACTACTGCCACACTATTAGATTTATTTGGTTATGTAGTCTGATTACTGCATGATTACTCTGGCTATATAAGTTGATTATTATAGATATGTAGTCTGATTAAAGTGCTTATATGGTCTGATTAGTGAACTAGTCTGATTATTGAGGTTATCTGGTCTGATCGTTGTAGTTATATTGTCTGATTTTTATGGTTGTATGGTCTGATAATTGTGGTTACAGTCTGATTACTGCAGTTGCTGAGTCTACTTATGGTTATATAGTCTTATTACTGTAGTTATATACTCTAATTATTGTGCTTATGAAGTCAGATTATAGTAGTTATATACTGATTATTGTGCTTATGAAGTCAGATTATAGTAGTTATATACTGATTATTGATGCTTATGAAGTCAGATTATAGTGTTATATACTGATTATTGTGCTTATGAAGTCAGATTATAGTGGTTATATACTGATTATTGTGCTTATGAATCAGATTATAGTAGTTATATATCTGATTATTGTGCTTATGAAGTCAGGATTATAGTGGTATATATACTCTGATTATTGTGCTTATGAATCAGATTATAGTAGTTATATACTGATTATTGTGCTTATGAAGTCAGATTATAGTGGTTATATACTCTGATTATTATGCTTATGAGTCAGATTATAGTAGTATATACTCTGATTATTTGCTTATGAAGTCAGATTATAGTAGTTATATACTCTGATTATTGTGCTTATGAAGTTCAGATTATAGTGTTATATAATCTGATTATTTGCTTATGAAGTCGGATTATAGTAGATATATACTCTGATTATTGTGCTTATGAATCACATTATAGTAGTTATATATCTGATTATTGTGCTTATGAAGTCAGATTATAGTAGTTATATACTCTGATTATTGTGCTTATGAAGTCAGATTATAGTAGTTATATAATCTGATTATTATGCTTATGAAGTCGGATTATAGTAGTTATATACTCTGATTATTGTGCTTATGACGTCAGATTATAGTGGTTATATACTCTGATTATTGTGCTTATGAAGTCAGATTATAGTAGATATATACTCTGATTATTGTGCTTATGAAGTCAGATTATAGTGGTTATATAATCTGATTATTATGCTTATGAAGTCGGATTATAGTAGATATATACTCTGATTATTGTGCTTATGACGTCAGATTATAGTGGTTATATAATCTGATTATTATGCTTATGAAGTCAGATTATAGTAGATATATACTCTGATTATTGTGCTTATGAAGTCAGATTATAGTGGTTATATAATCTGATTATTATGCTTATGAAGTCGGATTATAGTAGATATATACTCTGATTATTGTGCTTATGACGTCAGATTATAGTGGTTATATACTCTTATTATTGTGCTTATGAAGTCAGATTATAGTAGTTATATACTCTGATTATTGTGCTTATGAAGTCAGATTATAGTGGTTATATAATCTGATTATTATGCTTATGAAGTCGGATTATAGTAGATATATACTCTGATTATTGTGCTTATGAAGTCACATTATAGTAGTTATATACTGATTATTATGCTTATGAAGTCAGATTATAGTAGATATATACTCTGATTATTGTGCTTATGAAGTCAGATTATAGTAGATATATACTCTGATTATTGTGCTTATGAAATCAGATTATAGTGGTTATATACTCTGATTATTGTGCTTATGATGTCAGATTATAGTAGTTATATACTGATTATTGTGCTTATGAAGTCAGATTATAGTAGTTATATACTCTGATTATTGTGCCTATGAAGTCAGTTTATAGTAGTTATATACTGATTATTGTGCTTATGAAGTCAGATTATAGTAGATATATAATCTGATTATTGTGCTTATGAAGTCAGATTATAGTAGATATATACTCTGATTATTGTGCTTATGAAGTCAGATTATAGTAGATATATACTCTGATTATTGTGCTTATGACGTAGATATATACTCTGATTATTGTGCTTATGACGTCAGATTATAGTAGATATATACTCTGATTATTGTGCTTATGACGTCAGATTATAGTAGTTATATACTCTGATTATTGTGTTTATGACTTCAGATTATAGTAGATATATACTCTGATTATTGTTCTTATGAAGTCAGATTATAGTAGATATATAATCTGATTATTGTTCTTATGAAGTCAGATTATAGTAGATATATACTCTGATTATTGTGCTTATGAAATCAGATTATAGTGGTTATATACTCTGATTATTGTGCTTATGATGTCAGATTATAGTAGTTATATACTGATTATTGTGCTTATGAAGTCAGATTATAGTAGTTATATACTCTGATTATTGTGCCTATGAAGTCAGTTTATAGTAGTTATATACTGATTATTGTGCTTATGAAGTCAGATTATAGTAGTTATATACTCTGATTATTGTGCTTATGAAGTCAGATTATAGTGGTTATATAATCTGATTATTGTGCTTATGAAGTCAGATTATAGTAGATATATACTCTGATTATTGTGCTTATGACGTCAGATTATAGTAGATATATACTCTGATTATTGTGCTTATGACGTCAGATTATAGTAGATATATACTCTGATTATTGTGCTTATGAAGTCAGATTATAGTAGATATATACTCTGATTATTGTGCTTATGACGTCAGATTATAGTAGATATATACTCTGATTATTGTGCTTATGAAGTCACATTATAGTAGTTATATACTGATTATTGTGCTTATGAAGTCAGATTATAGTAGATATATACTCTGATTATTGTGCTTATGAAGTCAGATTATAGTGGTTATATAATCTGATTATTATGCTTATGAAGTCGGATTATAGTAGATATAATACTCTGATTATTGTGCTTATGAAGTCACATTATAGTAGTTATTATACTGATTATTGTGCTTATGAAGTCAGATTATAGTAGATATATACTCTGATTATTGTGCTTATGAAGTCAGATTATAGTGGTTATATAATCTGATTATTATGCTTATGAAGTCGGATTATAGTAAGATATATACTCTGATTATTGTGCTTATGAAGTCAGATTATAGTAGTTATATACTCTGATTATTGTGCTTATGAAGTCAGATTATAGTGGTTATATAATCTGATTATTATGCTTATGAAGTCGGATTATAGTAGATATATACTCTGATTATTGTGCTTATGAAGTCAGATTATAGTGGTTATATAATCTGATTATTATGCTTATGAAGTCGGATTATAGTAGATATATATACTCTGATTATTGTGCTTATGAAGTCAGATTATAATAGTTATATACTCTGATTATTGTGCTTATGACGTCAGATTATAGTAGTTATATACTCTGATTATTGTGCTTATGACGTCAGATTATAGTAGTTATATACTGATTATTGTTCTTATGAAGTCAGGTTATAGTGGTTATATAATCTGATTATTGTGCTTATGAAGTCAGGTTATAGTGGTTATATACTCTGATTATTGTGCTTATGAAGTCAGATTATAGTAGTTATATACTCTGATTATTGTGCTTATGAAGTCAGATTATAGTAGTTATATAATCTGATTATTGTGCTTATGAAGTCAGGTTATAGTGGTTATATAATCTGATTATTGTGCTTATGAAGTCAGGTTATAGTGGTTATATAATCTGATTATTGTGCTTATGAAGTCAGATTATAGTGGTTATATAATCTGATTATTGTGCTTATGAAGTCAGATTGTAGTAGATATATACTCTGATTATTGTGCTTATGAAGTCAGATTGTAGTAGATATATACTCTGATTATTGTGCTTATGAAGTCAGGTTATAGTGGTTATATAATCTGATTATTGTGCTTATGAAGTCAGGTTATAGTGGTTATATAATCTGATTATTGTGCTTATGAAGTCAGGTTATAGTGGTAATATAATCTGATTATTGTGCTTATGAAGTCAGATTATAGTGGTTATATAATCTGATTATTATGCTCATATGGTCTGATAATAGTGGTTACAGTCTGATTACTACAGTTACTGAGTCTACTTATGGTTATATAGTCTGATTACTGATGGTATCTAGTCTGATCATAGTGGTTATAAAGTCTGATTTTACGATCATATGGTCTAATGAATGTGGTTACATTACATACTCTGATTACTGCAGTTACGGTGTATAATCTACTTACAATATGGTTATATAGTCTGATTACTGTAGTAATTTAGTCTGAACATAGTGGTTATATAGTCGGATAATTATGATCATATGGTCTGATAAATGTGGTTACAGTCTGATTACTGCAGTTACTGTATATAGTCTACTTATTATGGTTATATAATCTGATTATTGTGGTTATATAGTCAGTTAGCCTAGGTAATATTATCTGATCATTGTGGCTATATAGTCTGACTATTGTGGCAATGTAGTCTGATTACTGTAGTCATTTACTCTGATCACAGTGGATATATAGCCTGATTATTGAGAATATCCAGTCTGATCATAGTAGTTATATAGTCTGATTATTATGGTTGTATGGTCTGATAATTAAAATGGTTAGTCTGATTACTGCAGTTACTCTATATAGCCTACTTATTATGGTTATATAATCTGATTATTATGGTCAATATGTTCTGCTCACTGTGTTTTGTAGTCTGATTACTTTAGTTACATAGTCTATTTAGTATAATCCGATCATCGTGGCTATGTAGTCTAATTATTGTAGTTATATAGTTGGATTATTGTGGATATGTAATCTAAACATACAGATCAGACGTCAGATGTTCCTGTGTGTGGCAGCATACGGGATATTAGAAGTTGTATTTGATACCAGTAGACACCACAGATGACGGGGATCCCAGAGAAGAGAGCCCATCGCTGGGCATGCGGGTCATGGGAACCCTGGAGTCTGAGCTGGCTGATATAGACATGGAGCTCTGAAGGAGTCTGGATTTCCTCTGAGAAACAGAAACACATGATAAACGTCAGTATTTCACAGAATGAGACCCTCCACAACATAGGGGTGCAATGGATCGCAGTTGATCCATTGAAATTTAGTTGACTAAATTTAACCATCATAGAGTGAAAGTTAATAATTTGGACGTGTTTTGTCATGCCAATTTACACATTTAAAAATTTAAAACGTGGAAGAAGAGGCAAAATAAAGATGCGTTTTAAATAGCGCTCGAACACCGAATTGATTCCTCTTTCCTGTTTCCGTGCCTTTGAACGGACATATATACACAAAATGATGTCTAAATAATTGTCTCGGCAAGTTCTCTCTCGGTTCTGTCATAAGTGAACAGTTGAAAAAGAAACCGGATGTCAGTGCATTCGGTCTTAAAGTGACAGCAGCCTAATATTCCTCCTGTGTCATTAATGTTGATAAAAAACAAACAAGGATTAAACTATATTTAACTAGTACAGTGAACAAATAGTGTTATTTTACATTTAGGCTTAATTATTAATTTCTGTACCTGAATACTACCGTTAGACTTTGTAACTTTGTTATTTAGTATTCATCTCTGCTTGTAATTTGTGTATTTGTTAGGGTTAGGGTTATTTGTTCGTATTTGATTACTGACTGTTCACTTGTTTTAAATAATGTTTGAACTTTGGTGTGGAATATATATATATATATATATATATATATATATATATATATATATATATATATATATATATATATATATATATATTAATTTATTTTTTGCTGATGTGAAAAATGGCTCAAAACCCGTAACTGATGAGCTTTCCTGTAGCTCATACAGTAGAGCGTTGGCGGTTGCAACGCTAAGGTCGTGGGTTCGATTCCCAGGGAAAGCAAGAACTGATAAGAATGTAAAATGTGAACCTTATAATGCAATGCAAGTTGCTTTGGATAAAAGCGTCTGCCAAATGCATTAATGTATAAATTATCCGAACCGTGAATTTTGTGATCCGCTGCACCACTACCACAACATTATCTCACGTGACAGTCCTTTCATAAATGCACACAGAACTCATTTAATGCTACCTTGCTGCCTGGTTTTGGTCCCCTCTTCTTGTAGGGGCGCAGGGGATGCTGGGAGATGGGTGTGGTTTGGGGCGTGGCCGCTCCGGGCTCTTCTGTGTCCTGG
Source organism: Chrosomus eos (assembly GCA_036326025.1). Classification (NCBI taxonomy): domain Eukaryota; kingdom Metazoa; phylum Chordata; class Actinopteri; order Cypriniformes; family Leuciscidae; genus Chrosomus; species Chrosomus eos. The sequence goes on from CM070837.1 coordinate 32,832,968, forward strand.
CCCGAGGTGGAAGCGGCCAGAGCTTTCAGGAGCGCGATGGTCTCGCTCTTGGGCCGCCGGCCCCTGATGCCCTTCCTCACGGGGAGCTGAGGAAGAGGAGTCGGCAGCCGGTACGGGGACGGCATGGTGCGCCGCGGCGGTTTGGGGTTTGAGGACGAGGAAGGTGTAGGACCCGGTTTTGGAACGGTGACTGCAAAAAATAAAGCAAAATTTAAATAATAAGAATAAAAGTGACATTAGACCAAAGTTATTATTAACAAAAACTAGGGATTTAGTTTAAAAACTATAAAGTAGATTATTTTATGGGCAGTTTGTCAGTGCAGTGGCTGATCGAAGGCATCTCACACACACACACACACACACACACACACACACACACACACACACACACACACACACACACACACACACACACACACACACACACACACACACACACACACACACACACACACACACACACACACACACACACACACACACACACACACACACACACACACCACATATCCATCTGAACACCAGAGGGTGTCACACACACACACATGCCGAATATGACAAGCCCCATTAGTATACAAGTTAACACACATCATTCCAGGAAATCCCCATCGCTGTATCTGAATAAACAGAAGATTGAAACGCTTTGATTGATTAAACATGACTAATAAACACACGACTGCCTTATTCTGTGTCAGAAGCTCATCATCTCACAGAAGGAGGAGCTCAGCTGTTGTTATGAAGTGAGTTTGGAGTAAAAGCATGTTAGTAAATGTTGTCTTCTGTTGGACAAGAGGTTTATAAATGCTTCTCATGTTTGGAAAGATGTTTGTTTGTTTACAGAGCCGATCATCAATGACGAGCTGCGCATAACTAATAATCACAATATTTGCAATTTCAAAATCGTAAACAGCCAAATCAGTTTAAGTGCGATTACATGGAAATTGCGATTAATCGTGCAGCCCTAGTTTAAAGAGAAATATTGTAACCGACTAGTCTAAGAAACCCGTCAAAAAACTGATCCATTTGATGTAGCCTAATTAATCTATCAATCTAACAGTCAATTCTATCATTCGAAAGTTTAAACACTCAAAATTCATCCTTTGAAAACCATTGTGAAATTGGATATCAAGTTAATCATAGAAACAAAACTTTAAAACCTTTTAGCAGACACAATTTTTGTGTTATCAACTTCAAATTTGGAACTAGACATAAGGCTTTGATTTTCTAGCAATTTTTATTGCTAGAAAAAGATTGACTAACATCTCGCTCCAGCGGAAACCCTCTTTTGTCAGGATTTACTAAAGACTCACAATGAAAAACGAGACAGGGTTATTTTTGCGGCTGACTTTATTACGTATGCATTTGTAGGAGATTCCCTTTCAAACGCAGTATTTATGGGAGGAGAGAATTTAAATGAATCATGCAATGTGATTTTACTAATCTAGTCAATTTACTGGTATTTGCGCTATTATTTACCGACCAAAAAACAGCATGTCCTCAAACAGAGGCTATGCTTGCTCTCGGTAGATTGTGTTTGTCATTATGGAAATGATCCGGCTGTGTGTGTGTGTGTGTGTGTGTGTGTGTGTGTGTGTGTGTGTGTGTGTGTGTGTGTGTGTGTGTGTGTTGTTGTGTGTGTGTGTGTGTGTGTGTGTGTGTGTGTGTGTGTGTGTGTGTGTGTGTGTGTGTGTGTGTGTGTGTGTGTGTGTGTGTGTTCTTTAATTTGCTCGTCGTCAGTCGATCATAACTTTCCACTCTGCGCTTTTACGGGATTGCGCTCTCATGCTAATTTGCCCTGTTGCCCTTAGTAAATCTGACCCAGAGAGTCTAAATTATTTAGTAAATTATATATTTTGTATAAATTGTATATTTTATATATTTTGTGTAAAAAAAAAGGTTTAATTCAGTAAACTTGATTTGCGGTAAGCTTAAATGTCATTCGTTTTTTTTACACTTTCAGTTTTAGCCGCATATTTCAGCTCTAAAATATGTTTTACATTTAATGTTGATGTTTCATTGTGTATTACCTACGAAACAGGGCTAATGCGACCGTCCGTTCAAATAGCACAAAAAACAGGAGCCCTATTTTGTAGCTTATTGATGGAAAGTGCTGTTAACATTCAGAAGTCATGACCTCACCAAACACACACACTTACATCTGAACACATACAGTCCTTTAACACACATAAGCCTGGCTGTGGATACGAGTGTGTTTACCCTAAATAGCTCCAGTATAACTAAATGAGAGGGTTAAAGCCCTTAAAGAGTTCTCCAGAGATCTGACACACTCGTGCTGAAGCGTACGGCAGCGCTCACACACACACACACACACACACGGGCTTGAGTTTCAGCATGAGAGTCAGAGTCATACTATTGTAATCAAACTTACTCAACCCCCATTGCAAATCAGGTTTATTGGTAAAATTTAAAGACTTTTTGCTGTTTGCAAACAAAAGAATCATAATAATAATAATAATAATTCATTACATTTATATAGCACTTTTCTATGCACTATGCAGGAATCTCCACAACACACACACACACACACACACACACACACACACACACACACACACACACACACACACACACACACACACACACACACACACACACACTTACTGGTGTAGAGGGGACAGAGTGATGAAGCCAATTAGTATATATATATATATATATATATATATATATATATGGGGATGATTAGGAGGCCATGATGGACACATTTTATTTATTTATTTTAGGAACAGTACACATTAAAGGAGTAGTTCACTTTTAAAAAAACTTTTGCTGATAATTTACTCACCCCCATGTCATCCAAGATGTCCACGTCTTTCTTTCTTCAGTCGAAAAGAAATTAAGGTTTTTGATGAAACATTCCAGGATTTTCTCCATATAATGGACTTCATTGGGACCCAAACGGTTCAAGGTCCAAAAGACAGTTTCAGTGCAGCTTCAAAGGGCTTTAAAGGTGCATTGCGCAACATTTCATGTTAAAAATACCCATTTTTTAACCCATACATGCGTAAACAATTGCCTGATGGGCTGAATGAGCCCTTCTCTGATCACTGAGATTGCCTCTATAGTCCTGTACAGTAAAATAAATAAGAGGGATTCGGGCTCGAATCTGAGACTGGGGGTGACGTCATGCGCGTTCACGCTCACCAGGCGATGTCTCGGAGGTTTGTTATTATGAGCCGCCATTCTCCGTATCAGCGAAGACAACTCGAGCGACAAAACTTTAGTCAACTTTCCACAAAAGTAGAAGATGGATTGAAAGAGACCAGCTTGTAGTTCATTCCAAACCCCAACGCAAACTCCACGTAAGACAAAAAAAGAGAACTTTTGTCTAGTTATTGACCAAAAGGGACAAATTGGAGTCAGGTGTCAGAATAAGACGAGGGGAGAGTCAGCATCGGGAAGGCTTTCAACAAATGGATAGATCTCCGGTCTGCTCTAGGGCTCAAACTGGATCCTCAGTTGGCTGTTTTCTTGATAAAACGGTAAGATATAGCACAGTCTCTAATGTCTGATACGGCAAATCTATGACAACAAATGACGATGCGTAAAATGTGTAATGCTTTAGCCTAAGCTAGATAAATGTACAATCAGAATTGATTTGACTAACGTTACCATTGTCAGTGAACAGGTTCATAAACTAGGAATTGTCTTCGGAAGAATAGTACAACATGAAACATAAAACATGTCCCATAAAAGATGCTAACTATGTTTTTGTGTATGGCCTACCGGTAGCCTTGTGTTCTTTGCTAACGTCCTGCCTGCGCTCTGCTCTTCTATCTTCCATCATATTACTTTAGACTTTCCACCATAGTCTTTAAAGCCGCCGTTCGTACTCCGTTATTAAGGTCCCGGTAGGCAGAACGGGAACATTGCGATAGCCTCCTGGGTTGTTGTTGTTGTATGTGGCGCCGCCGCCGCCGTGCTCGCGTCACTCCCTTACCCCTCGGTTCTGGCCACTGGCCAGTGCGACCGCAAACAGCAAAACCCAGTTTGGGGGAGAGTCGTTCTTAGAACTGTTTAGAAGTGGACAGTTCCTATAACTAATTTCCTGTAACTACTTGTTATGAAAGCGGATATAGTGTCATTTGATTGTTTATTACCTTGAGACATTTGAGTGTACTTTGTTGACCAACTGTGTATGGTATTATTATTTTAAGCTTTTACAAATTAATAACTTTTATTGTTCATGAACGTGTTTCCATAATAATACAATCATAAGTGGATACAGTAAACACATAAAACATTCAACATGGAGATAGATGGAAACAAAAACTGTTTTCTTCTACCCCCGTTTTCCCCTCACACACATAAGTGTGTAATTTACTCAAATACCTTTCCTTTCTTATATTTAAAATGACTTGCAGATTTATAACTTTATTACCTCTGAAGACATTATGACTGTAAACAAAAGATTTGTGTGGCTGATGCTGCTTTGGTTATGAACAGCTCGTGCAAGCGTGCGTGTGCGTGTGCTCCATGAGCGTGCACATCTCTGGTTGCAGTTTCGCTTGTCGCCAGAGGGGGTGTAGTTCTGCAAAAACTCAGAGACCTGCGCTATGCACCTTTAAACGACACCAGACGATGAATAAGGGTCTTATCTAGGACCCTTCGAGTCATGACTCGAAAAAAGATTTGTTAATTTTGATGAACGAGTTCGAACAGGAGAGTCACGAACGCTCATCACAGAACAGAGCAAGGCGAGCATTTGTGCTTAAAAAACTTAAACTTTGTTATTTATTTTTTAAATGAGCGATGGTTTCGCTAGATAAGACCCTTATTCATCGTCTGGTGTCGTTTAAAGCCATTTGAAGCTGCTCTGAAACTGTCTTTTGGACCTTGAACCGTTTGGGTCCCATTGAAGTCCATTATATGGAGAAAATCCTGGAATGTTTTCATCAAAAACCTTAATTTCTTTTCGACTGAAGAAAGAAAGACGTGGACATCTTGGATGACATGGGGGTGAGTAAATTATCAGCAAAAGTTTTTTTAAAAGTGAACTACTCCTTTAATAGTACGCTTAACAATATGTAAATGCGCCAGATTTAGCCAACACTGGCTAATTTTCATTCGTTGTCCCGTTTGCAGATTACTGAAATTTGGCCTCACCTAACAAACCTATCCAGTTCAGATATTTCATGTGTTCAAGCTCAAGCACACCTGGTGCAACTAATGAAGCCCTTGATTAGTGAGAAAACCCCTGTTTTGCAGGTTTGTGCTGTTGTGAAGGACTCTACTCAGCGGGTTAAATAGTTTTGAGACTGCAAAAGACATTAAAAGTTGCATTTTCAGCTGAATTTGGGGAAAACTCTTGAAACTCTTGTTGTTTGAGCTATTTCCATTACTTTTGTTTGATTTGTTCATTGCAAAACACTGAAAGTCAGTCAGTTTTACCAATAAACCTGATTTACAACGGAAGTTGAATAATTTTGATTTTAACTGTAAGTGTGTTGGTCTGTGTGATGTTGCTGTAACGGCAGTTCTTCGGTCTTTTACCACGTTTCTCTCCATCTGTCCGGTTTCTCTGCTAATTTTCCATCTTTTCTCAGTGTGTTTCTAAGTGTGTGATTTGTTTATTTTCACAGAAACTCTCGAATCCCTGCTGACCCGCACGGATCGCTCGCTAATTATCTCATTTACACATAATTACTTGGATGGGCTACAATAAAATAAACAGAGCAGGTCATTCCACATTATCCAGATCCAAAATAAACCCTTTAAACAAATGTCTGTAATTTGCATCACAACACGCAGCGCAGAATTATAAACACTGCGAGAGAGATCCGGACCAGAGTTTTGTATAATTTGGGAAAATTTTCTGCTGGGCACAAACTCAGAATTAACTCCAGCTGCGGCCGAATGAACATTAACGGAAACACGTATATCATCATCTAGAACTCATACTGACTCCATTCAAAACACAAGATCTGGCTTAAATCCCAGATAATTCATGACTTCAGTATGGTGCCTTATTTGACCAAACAAAATCCAGGACGTTTTATGTTTTGGAAAATAAAAACGTATTAAATAAAAACGTCCTGGATTTTGTTTGGTCAAATAAGGCTCTTCCTAAAGACAGTCATTACTTTTGCGATCCATTCTCGTGAGTATGAGAACGTTAAAAACAAAATGTTAAACTTCAGGAGCAAAAGTGACGTTACATTTGGCAAGTTCAAATCTTGTACTAGATATATACTATACAAGATTGTCAAATGCAGTCAGTCTCGCTGTGAAAGCCTCCAGAACTTTACTAAATACTTTGCTGAATAAAGCAACCGCAATTATCATAATTAATCCCTCCTAGTTAGTCTAATTAAATCATTAGGATTCAGTGTGCGATTGTTCACAAGCAGGAAACATACAGTGAAGGCGGGGCAACTGTGTGGGTCGTCATGACAACGAGAATGATTGACAGTTAGGCTGACCAATGTTGTTATTGTTAACTAAATACGTATATTAAAAATAGTTCTCGTTAGCTGAAATAAAGCTCTTATTAGGCCATTCGGCTCTTTGTCTAAGCTAAATGATTCTTCTTTGTCATAGATCATATTTTTGTTTCAATCCCAAGTGCCAGAGGAGGTTTGAGTTTAGGACAGATGGGAATAGTTATTAGAGTAGAACTGAATTATGATGTTTTAAAGTTTTAAAGGCTGAAATTGCAGAAAGACACTTTAAAATATAACCAGACATGAGAGGAATTCACAGGAAAAATCATACACAATACGACAGCTGTGATTGGGATTGAAAGAAAAGTGCGCTGATGTCAGAAGATCTTCAACTGTTACACAGCAGTGGTCATGTGATCTCACGAGGAGATTGAGAGAGCTGTTGCGCCCCCTGGTGTTCACACACACCGTTTACAGGCCATCGTGAGATTTATTTGCCTTTATTTTATAGGACAGTGTGCACTGTTCCTGAACTCCCTGAAACACACGCCTTTATTGTAGTCTTTCCAGGAATGAACACGTCACAATATTCCTCATTATAATAATTCATACGCAGAATAAAGGGGCGTGGCCTGGTTGAGTTAGTTAGTAGTGTGTTAAACTGGCGGTTATGGGAAGGGGCGGGACGTTTCCCAAACACACTCGAAGCGCTCGACCAATCACAACACACTGATCCAGCCGACCAATCAGAGCACAGTGTGCTTTTCAGGAGGAGGGGCTTCATAGAGACAGGAAGTAAACAGAGCGTTACTGACAGACTGGGAAAAGAGGAGCCGCAACAATGGAGAATATGAGGAAAATAATCAACATTCAAGCAGGAAAACCTGTTCTAGTAGAGCCGGAAACAAAAGCAAGACTTTGAGAAAGGACGTAATAGTTTTTCAACTAGGCTAATATTTATATTTTACTCCATTTCAGTTATTATTTCAAATGCCAATAGTTTCAGTTTTACTTAACAACAACAACACTGACAGCAAATTGCTAGAAAAAAAGAATTGTGAGATAAAACTACAGCCATCAGCTCCATCTTCAACAAGAGTCACTTTCAGACTTTGTTTGGACTACCGTAAAACTAAAAAAATAATATAAAAACAAATAATAGCGAGTCCCAAATAGACGCCTGTCTCTTTTACACGCTGGTGTGGCGACAGGTTTGGGTCTCAAATAGAGGCCGTGTCTGTTTTTTAGTTTCGGGTTGTATTTAATCTTCTAAAACCCGTCAGATTGTCCGCTTTTTGGCGACCGCCAAAGCAAATAAGCCTTTTTTGATCGGTGAGTGATATAGAACAGAGTGACTGCTGCTTATGACAGGGCGCAACAGGAGGAGAGAGAGAGAGAGAGAGAGAGAGAGGAGAGAGGAGAGAGAGAGAGAGAGAGAGAGAGGAGAGAGAGAGAGAGAGAGAGAGAGGAGAGAGAGAGAGGAGAGAGGGAGTGAGAGAGAGAGAGAGAGAGAGAGAGAGAGAGAGAGAGAGAGAGAGGAGAGAGAGAGAGAGAGAGAGAGAGAGAGAGAGAGAGAGGAGAGAGAGAGAGAGGGAGAGAGAGAGAGAGAGAGAGAGAGAGGAGAGAGAGAGAGAGAGAGAGAGAGGAGAGAGAGAGGAGAGAGAGAGAGAGAGAGTGCCCCGGCCGCGCGCGCGCACTCACGTCTTCAAACAACACGAGCGCTGTCTTGCTCTCGCTCCCTCGCGCATATTAATCAAAATCAATTGACAGATAGTAAAAGGTCGGAAGACCGCGGTTTCACGAGGAGCATTTGGAGATTTTTTTTAGAGATTAGAGACTCTAGGAACAACATCTCAATGAACAACATCTCAATGAACAACATCTCAACACTAAATTATAAAGGCCTGTCTCATATAGACGCCTGTCTCAAATACAAGCCGGTGCAGTTCGACGATTTGGGCAAATAAAAGCCCGGGCTATTATTTGAAGTTTTACGGTATAATACTTTTGAGCAATGTGTTTTTACCTAGGATGTAGTTCATTTTTTGATATTTAAGCTCTAAACTTCAGCAATTGCCGAATTGTGACTTTATATCACGCTATTCTGACTTTATAACACGAAATTGTGAGAAAAAAGGTCAGAATTGTGAGAAAAAAGTAGCAATTACCTTTTTTATATTCTGTGGCAGAAACAAGCTTCCATACATTTGAACATACTTTTTACCTGTCACGAAGCAAATTCAAGTTCAACAAGAATGACTTGTTTTTGTCTTTGTTTGAACTATAATACTTCTGTGCAATGTGTTTTTACTTGGGTTGTAGAGTTCATGTTTGATATTTAACCTCAAAACTTCAGCATTTGCCGAATTGTGACTTTATATCACACAATTCTGACATTAATAAAAAAAATTGTGACTTTATATCACGCTATTCTGGCTCTATAACACGCAATTGTGACTTTATATCATGCTATTCTGACTTTTTTAATTGTGACTTTATATCACACAATTGTGACTTTATATCACACAATTCTGAATTTATAACACGCAATTATGAGAAAAAAAGTTAGAATTATGAGATAAAAAGTCGCAATAACTTTTTTTTTTTATTCCGTGGCAGAAACAAACTTCCATACATATGACCAAAGTATATTCAAATTCAAATAAGAGTCACTTTCAGACTGTGTTTGGACTATACTACTTGTGAGCAATGTGTTTTTAGCTAGCGTTCATGTTTGATATTGAACCTCTGAGTGATTAGTGTAATGAAGGAGGTGCTCATGGTCACTCACTGCTGTTGCCGGGCGGCTGTAGGCCGTGTTTGGTGGCGGAGCACCAGCCCACGGGGAAGATGTCCCTGGAGTCGTATCGGCACCAGTAATCGAACGCCCCCCTCCAGCCGTCGAACATCACGAAGATCTCCTCGCCCTTCACCTCGCCGATGGTGGCGGGACAGATCAGGTACGGGTTCTTCTTGTCCACCGCCTCCAGTTTCATGCCCGGCTTGAAGCCGTTCTGGGGCGGCCGAAGGGGCTCCTGATGGAATTACAGAAGACCAGCGTCATCCAAACCTTTTAATGTGATTGCATGATGTAACAGCATCATCTGTGTGATGAATGAGCTTCACCTTCTTAAACGCTGTGGCAGGGGCCATTTCGGCTCCATTCAGGGTCCTCAGGAGAAACATGGGCCATGACGAGGCGTTCATCCTGAAGCCTGACGAAATAAGAGAGAGAAACGCAATTATTATCCAGAATCATATTTATGCAATTAAAATAACTATACCTAAAACTAAAAAATATTAAAAAAACCTTAACGTTAATTGAAATAATGTAAGCATTAACAGAATTAAAATAGAACTTTTTTTCAGTTAGCTGCAAATGTGCAATGACAAAATTTCTAATTTGTGGTTAAAATTAAATATAATATAAAATAAAAAAATAGAATATAAAAAAAACTTTTATTTGAGTTAGCTGTGAAGTCAAAATTTCTCAATTTCATTTCAAATTAAAGTTGTAGGCAAGGCAATATATTTATATAAAAAATATATATATTTATATAATAAAGTTGTATATAATATATAATAAATGTATGTAATAAAGTGGAGGTGGGAAAAAAATTAAATTAAAAAAATTAAAATTAAAGTTGTAGCTTTTGAGCAATCAAAAATACGTGTAGGCAGGATTGACGTGTGAGAACAACAGTTATTGTTTTTATTAAATATGTCAAATATGCATACGTGATGTGTGAATTATGTCAGTAGATCAGTGATGTTGTGAACAAAAAAAAACATTCAAAATGAATTGAAATAAAGTGTTAATAGAATATAAAAAGGAATTTTTCTCATTTTCGCTTAAAGTTAAAGTAATAAAATAACTAAAAATAAAAAAATAAAATAAAAAGTGTATACACACAATTTTAACTCAAATGAAAATGTAAAATATAAAACAAACTAGTGCAAAATATGAATAAATACTAAGATACCTGTCCTAACTGTCTGAACAACTACACTCCTATAGTCCGTCCCGCGGCCTAAGATCTAGTAAGCTAAATATCCTCAATGTTCCTCGTACTAGACTCAAACGTAGAGGAGATAGAGCTTTCCGGTGGTGGAACAGCTTTTCCACCACAACTTAGAGTAGCTTCTTCCTTATCTATTTTTAAATCTCTGCTGAAAACCTACTTGTTTTCATTAGCTTTTAATACTTGTTAATGTCTATATTATGTACGTTATCTATTCGACATCATTGTCTTCTGTTCTATATCTATATATGTAGTTTCTTAGATTTTCTCTCGTCTCTTTGATTTTTAGCTATGCCTGTACAGCACTTTGGGCAGTCATGTGAGTGTTTTAAATGTGCTTTATAAATAAATGATAGTATAAGATAGTATAGTAATGATCCTCATGAGAGAGTTAGTTACCTAACTAGAGTTATTGGAGAGTTATTAAGCTTTGGTAAAGATACGAGACGGACTGTCCCTCCAAAAACAGCCTTATGGAAATGACACGTAGTCAAATCAGCAGTTACAGTTGCCCACTTGTCTGTCTCATATTAAATATTAACTCTACTGTGATAGAGTTAATATATGAGGGAAGTGACATCAGCCGTACCCAGAGGCGGTTGCAGCATGTCTCCGTTCTTCTCGCAGGTTCCGATTGGCTGGATGTCGGCGGAGTCGACCAATCGCCAGAAGTCGTTGGTGTTGTCGCTGCCGTCCAGGCGTAGGCGGAGCCTGACGCCCATCAGGCCCATCACCGTGGCGATGCAGGTGGAGGTGGAGTTACGAGGGTCCCGCGCCTCCAGCTTCATCCCCGCCTTGAAGTCGTTTGAGGGAGGAAACTGAGACTGACAACACAAACTCAACATTAATATCCGAAGAGGATTAACCCTGTAAAGCCCATGTTGGAAACCTCTAAAAAACAGTGTCTGGATAATCGACAAACTCATTATTAATATCAAAAGAAAATTAACCCTTTAAAGCCTGACGTTTATGAAGTCATTGACCGAAAAAAATCGGACAGTAGGAGATGCACGATATATAGCGCCCAACATATGGTCATTTTAATGTTATAGTTATCGGGCCAGTAAAAAAATGAGGCCGATATATATATTAAAGCAGATAATAATGCATTATTTCCTTCAACTGAGACACTTTAGATTAGGGATGCACCGATCTTCTCGTATCGGTCAGATGAGGCTGATCCAAATCCGATATTGTGCGAATACTATTCTGTGTTATTATTAAGCCCCACAAAAGGACACGAACATAGAAAGCACGTAAAGTTGTCTTTCCTTTGTGCTTTGACGCGCTGCGTCGAGTTGCTGCATCATTCTGCGCTCGAGATGCGCATAAACGCTTTGTGCCGCACTGTATTTGAGCCTTTCATATCATTATACAGTGACGCAATGAAAGATTATTAATAGCCTTTCTTGTTCTGTCCTATATCTGCCTCATTAAACATCTGTGCTATACATTTAAAACATGTCTAAATTTGATAGTAGCCTATATATAAAATAATTTATCTTTCTGATTTTTGTTATCTTGTTTTCATGAATGTATTTTACAACAATACAAAGAGCAATGTGTAACGTTTTACCAGATTTAGTGCTACACTTAATGTCTCTTATTTGTTACCCACTAAATAATGTTTTTTTCACTAAATGTTCAGATTTTATAAAATTGTTGCGCACTCGTGATTTGTCTAGAGTAAATTTTACTGCTGAATTATCCAATAATCTAGTTTATAATAGCATTTTTGCCATAGATTATGATGATCATATTTTCTTTAAAAGGGTACCTATCATGGAATTTTGAAAATTACCTTTCATGTAGTGTGTAACATAGATCTAAGTGAACAAAAACATCCTGCAAAGTTTAAATATGAAAGTTCACCGTATACAAAGTTATTGTCTCTCAAAAGTAAGAGTCGACTCTGAGTCGCTGATATGAATCGATAGACGAACGATGCACTTTCGTACGTCACTTGTACAAGTTATTTGAATTCGACACGCTGAGCAGACAGAGAAACCTGACAACATCATGTCCACGAGACTCTGTTCTGAAGTGCGAATCAAAAGCAAACTTTTTTTTTCACTGCCCAGGGACGAGCATGTGAAGACTCAGTGGCTAGAGTTTATATTTACAACTATACCACACAAGTATAGCCACCTTGAGCTGTGTTCGCGTTATTTTAATGACGATCGCTTCACAAACACAAATGCTTTCAAGTGTGGATTCGCCTGATACTGAAGGAACGTTCAATACCAAGTTTATTTGGATCAGCTTCCTCCTCCGAATCACAACCTGTAAGTACTGTTAATAATTGTTGCTTTTATGTGTGTGTGTGTGTGTGTGTGTGTGTGTGTGTGTGTGTGTGTGTGTGTGTGTGTGTGTGTGTGTGTGTGTGTGTGTGTGTGTGTGTGTGTTGTGAGAGAGTGTGAGTTACAGCTTCTTGGTCTCCAATGTCATTTTTTTTGTTTTTTGAAATATGTGAAATTATGTGAAGCGTATTGTAGTACTGCAGTGCTTTATCAATATGTTTAAGCTTTGGGCTAACGCAAAATATAACTGACTGGGTCATCTGACCAATCACCGCCGATTAGCGTCACGCAAAGGAGGGGTTTGGACAAATGAGTCGTCAAACGAATCATTAGGGAGTCGGTGAGCAAATCAGGTAAAAATAAATGCATATTATAAGACAACAAAAGTGTTTTTTGTCATTGCATGCATGTAAAACTGTTGTTGGGGACTCCCAGAACAATATTAGGAACATTTTAAATGCCATAATAGGTACCCTTTAAGTGATAAAGTGTCGTTTGGAAATGCATGTTTACCTTAATGGAATTGATTATGATGATCATATTTTCTTAATTTGTTGTTTTTCTTCATAATGAAGTTGTCTATATTAAAGCAACACTATGTAAAAATTTTTACCTTAAAATAATGTTTCCAAAATTGTATCAGTGGTTCATCAAGTCGTAACAGGGTGAAAGGCACTTCTGCCATCGCCTGACGGGGTCTGTATCGCTTTTACTGGCACTATGTAACTTCGGGTTTCGGGTAGTAACCCAACCACAAAAAGAACTACAAAATTTGACTGGTTTATGTCAAGCGCTACAATAGTCATTATTTCGTTTTTTCCTGGTTTCTGATGTCGCAATACATCATCCTTTCATGAAATCATGTAACATACTCTACCTTGTCTGTGGACATCGTTCATTATAAAGCCGGTGCTGGGTAAACAGCGAGCGTGCGTGCGACGGTAGGATAAATTATTTACGACAGCGGCAATGGACAATTTCGTTTCTAACCAGTAGGGCGACCGAAGAGAGAAAAGTTACTTAGTGTTACTTTAGGTAGATTGTGTGTTGAACTGATAATCACTCTTTTGTGTGTTAAAAAAAGAGAGTTATAGAAATTGTACTAAATAAAAAAAAACTGTGCTGGTATCGGTCGATACTCCGAATTTTTAGTATCGGATCGGATCGATTCCAAAAGAAGTGGTACCGGTGCATCCCTACTTTAGATGTGCAATGTCCAACATGATGGGTTTAAATTGCTTGAAATATGATTGAAATCACTTCAGAACGTAAAATACAGTTCAGTGCAACATGTGCAGCGCAAGTCTGTCATATCGGCTTCATAAAATTATAATAAGAACATCAGAATTGTGTGTTTGGGACGTGGATTTTAATGGTGAGACTTTTGTTTTTGTAATCAGGCTCTTAAAAATTATATAAAATTTGGATTTAGATTTATTTGCCAATATATCGGTTTTCAAATATAAAGAATTATTGGTTATCGGTGTCGGCCAAAATGTTCATATCGGTGCATCAGTAATTAGGAGATCATGTGCAATTCAATAACGTTTATCAGGCCTATTTGTGTATCAAATATGATACAGTAGGCTTTATAGGGTTAATGTGATTTCCATGTACAGACGTGTGTTTAAAAGGGGCCAGTGATGTCACTCTGACCTGTCTGAAGCAGCTGGGGGGGGCGGGAACTGATGAGGTCTCCTTTAAATACTCCTCCCACGAGAAGGACTCGGTCACTGCAGCAGAGAAACACACACACATCATCACCATCATCATCATCATCATCATCATCATCATCATCATCATCATCATCACCACCATCATCATCACCATCATCATCATCACCATCACCATCATCATCATCACCACCATCATCACCACCATCATCATCATCTACATCATCAAACATCATCACATCATCATCATCATCACCATCATCATCACATCATCACCACCATCATTCATCACCATCATCATCACACCATCATCATCATCACCATCATCATCATCACCATCATCATCATCATCATCATCATCATCATCACCATCATCATCATCATCACCACCATTCTATCATCATCATCATCATCATCATCACCACCATCATCATCACCACCATCATCATCATCACCATCATCATCATCATCATCATCATCATCATCATCACATCTCATCATCATCACCACCATCATCATTCACCACATCATCATCACCACCATCATCATCATCATCATCATCACCACATCATCATCACCCATATACCATCATCATCACCATCTCATCCATATCATCATCATCATCTATCATAACTGTCTTCAGTGACTTTTTATTGCGTAAATCTTCCTCTTCGTCATTTCTGACTTTTAACAAAAAAAAAAAATATCTAAAAGCTGCTGTGTGACAGGGAGTGTGTGTACAGCAAACAAGCTAAACAACCCAGAACTTACTTTTTATAAGCTGCCGATTTCAAAAAACAAGTGTTTAAGGACATAAAAGTGGATACGCAACATGTCATATTACTCTGAGAAATAACTTACACTCACTGGAGAGGAACTTTGGATATTTGACTTACCAGTGACAGAATGTTTACTGCACATGTGGAGTATTTCTAGTGTCAGGATTCCTCAATTTACCCATTCGTTCCAGCCTGTATCCACTGCTATGTCCTTAAGCGCTTGTTTTTTTGGGGTCGACAGCTTATACAACTAAGTTCTGGGTTGTTTAGCTTGTTTGCTGTACACACACCCTGTCACACAGCAGCTTTTAGATATTGTTTTGTTTTTTGTTATAAGTCAGAAATGACAAGGAGGAAGTTCTACGCAATACAAAGTCAATGTTTCAGATTATGACGTGTGTCGCTTTGTCTCTATGCTGATTTCAGGTCAGACTCAGAGTGTGTGTGTTGTGTGTGTGTGTGTGTGTGTGTGTGTGTGTGTGTGTGTGTGTGTGTGTGTGTGTGTGTGTGTGTGTGTGTGTGTGTGTGTGTGTGTGTGTGTGTGTGTGTCGTTACCTTTGACGGGTCCAGGACCTGTGAGAGACATGCTCCTGCCCGCTTTATCCTTCTTACTGTCTTTGTGATCTGCAGAGGAACGACACCAATCTCATGTAGAACATTTCTGATTATAATCTTTTTGAAAATTAAGTATTGCGTTGTTTTCAGGGCGCTTGTAACACTTTACAGTGAGGTCTCATTAGTTAAGTAAGCAATAAGGTACGAGAGGCTGTGCTTTTATAAAACGGTTACCACACAATACAAATATTAAAGCCAAAAAACATTCATCAATGCAACTTTCATTAACCCTCTGGGGTCCATCGGACCAAATGGTCCCAAAAAGTTTTAATAAAAAAATGTAAAAAATCATAGCTTTTTGGGAATGGTCTGAAATTTAGTGACTTTGTTGGTACTTGATATATGAACACCCCCAAAAATTGGCGACAGGATTTGAATAGTCTAAGTGGTTGTAAAAAAAATAGTCACACTCAGGAACTTCGGGACCAAATGGTCCCCACATAGGAAATGAATGGGAAATTGGCAAAAATGTGACAATACAGAGGTTTTTTTTGTGCGTACAATCTACAAATCAGCCACGATCCAGAAAAAAAGCACACAACAGTGAAGGGGTGAATCTATAAAACATCAAGAGTGCAAAACAGACACATCCACATACACACACACACACAAACACACTTTTATACATGTAAACACTAATAAATTCAGATTACGGTACATATGCGTTTTGAATTTTTAAAATGCTCGGTTTGTCCACCAGATGGCATCCATCTCATTTCAAAAATTGCTTTCATGAGGTCTAGGCTTGACTCTAAAATGAAATACAGCTTAAAAAAAAAAATCCATTATATTCAATGGGAAAAAAATGGGTCAAAAATGGCTCATAATTATTGAATAAATATTAATTCTAATCATAAAAATATTATAAAAAACAAGTAAAAAAAATGATGATTTTGTTTTATATATAATAAACAATTATTAATCATTTGGTCCCCGAAGTTCCTGAGTGTGACTCTGAAATGAAGGACCCCAGAGGGTAAAGTAAAATCACTATGTCAATTATCTTTAGGGAAACGCACAGTTAAAGTAGTTCCAGGTCTTGACCGCATTACAGTTCCATATCACTACGCCACATGATTTCAGTTATTTTAAAGGTCCTTACAGCTAGAGCTGTCGCGATAGTCAATATATCGACTTATCGCACGATATATGGAAATGAGCGCGATATTTTTTTGTGCCGCGATATATTGCAACTGATAATTTGTTTTATTATTAAAAATAATAATTAGATTCATTTTGAATGTCACCAACATTTTAGTTGATCGCGCTGCCTCTGTCATCTTGTCTGCACTCTGTGTCGGAGGCGGGGCTCAGGCAGCGTGTCCACACACACACACACACACACACACACGCACACACACACAGACAAAGAGAGAGAGAGAGCGGACACCGTCAGGTGAAGAGAAGGCGTGAACCAACTGCATTTTAAAGTGTTCTGTTTCGTGACATCTACAGCGAGCCAGTTGATTTCAAAGCCGCAATCTTCAGCCCCGGTGTGGGAACATTTTGGCTTTAAGCCGAACGAGAGTGGAGAGCTAATTAACGTGAACGAGCCGGTATGTCGACTGTGTTTTAAAACAGTAGCAACGAAAAGAGGCAACACAACAAACTTAAAATCGCACCAAAAACATAACCATCCCACCCAGTTTTTTAACCAGGCTGTCGAGTCGAGTATAAACCTATTTTTTACAGTCTATGGTATAAACAAGGCTTTTGCAAGCGCGCTCTCTCTCTCACACTCACACTCACACACACACGTGTAGTTATAAACTCTTTAGACTGTTAATGATTAGTGCTTTTTTTTTTTAATTTGTGGGTAAGAATCATGTAAAAAAAAATCCCTTATTTTGGGGATGGATTCCGGGAAATCTCTAGGGCTGGTCCGAATACCATTTTTTGAGCTTCGAAGCTTCGGTAGGAATGAACATCGAATATTCGAAGCTTCGGAATCTCTATTATGTCTCAGACCCGCATATTGATAGCGGCTCCCTGATGCCCGCAAATCAGTTAAAATCTCCCGGAAGCTGCTCGCGAGCTCCAAACCGTGTAGCGCACGCACGACAAAGAGAGGGAGAGACCTTGCGTGTGTCGTGTGTGCAAATGTGCGTGTGTGTGCAAGTGTGTGTGTGTGCCTCTTGAAGCGCATGTAAAATGCGCTTCAAATTCTCGAAATAATAATCATGCGCTGATGATGATCATGCGATCATCATCAGCGCATGATTATTATTTCGAGAACCGTTCATCCAAATGACTTCACAAGGCAGTGCAGTGTATTTGGTGCAATATAGATAGACAGGCGAGACGCGACACGTTCAGAATTAATACACTTTTAATAAACTACAGAACAGCGTGAGCGGGAAGCGCGTGCCTCACGCGAGCAGAGCTTATGCTCCGAGAAGAACGGACACTGCTCTGCACTAGTGATATAAAACACTCACAGGTCTGTAACTTAAGCAATATTTCTAATAAGGTAGGCTAGTCTAATAGTCTCACTAACAAATTACTGACAAAGTAGATTTAAATGAAGAAGCGGAGCGCCTAACGCGAGCAGAGAATGGACTCTGATATGCTATCTTATATGCTCCGAGAATGGGCACTGCACTAGTGATATAATACATAGGCCTACATTTATACATTTTAATACTACATACATTTTAATATATTTTGTTTCTATTATTCTATTTTCCACAATGTCAAAGCAATGTAGCGTAACCCAAAATACAAGCTCAGGCATTCACATCTGTCCATGCAAACTGTTCTGCGGTCTAGCCAGAGAATACTCCCGTTGCAGGAACACTTTTAGTAGTCCAAGAAGAAGCAAATATATTTATTAAGTAGCCTAGCTATAATGGATTTATATGTAAAGTATTGTATTTCACCAGATTTTATAGTGTAAAACATATAGGCTACAAGCGCGAATGAGAACCGTTTCGAGGGGGGATGCCAGATTTGCAAAAAAAAAAAAAAAAAAAAAACGAATATTCGAATGTCACATTTTCAAACCGAATACCAACCCACCGAACGAATATTCGAATATTCGAATATTCTGGTCCAGCCCTAGAAATCTCCCTTATTTTTAGTGTTCAATGTTGACAGCTATGATTTATTTACTTGTTTTATTTATTTGGGATATATTTTTTCACATTTTACAATGTCTAAATATTGAATAGAATAAGAATAAAATGTTCTTCGTTCTTTGAAACAGTGTACTTGCATTATTATGCTATTATATTATCATTATGTAATCAGTGGCATAAAATGGTCTGAAAATTACAATAATATCGTTTATCGCAATTAATTTTGGTGCAATATATCGCACATCAAAAAGTAGTTATCGTGACAGCTCTACTTACAGCCGACAACACCAAAATAACCAAAACCCACAACAACACTGACCAAGCAAATAAATGTGTGTGTGTGTGTTTTACCTTTCAGTAGCGTTCGGCCCATGTTGACCATTAACTCTGGAGAGATTCCTGAAGCGATCCGAGCGCTCGACCTGAGAGAGAGACACACACACAAACACAGATTTGTCAAATCGACATATTTTGGCTACTTGTGGCATGTTTTTAAAATGCTATGTGAAGTTAAAAGTAGTTAAAAATCAAGTGAGATGCATTTCAAACAGTAGTTGAATTCACAAACAAAGCACAGAGTGTAAAGCTTGAATTTTCTACAATATTAGGATTTTTTTTTTTATTATATTGCAATTTATAAATGGGTCATGAAGCATGAATAGTACTTTGAATTATTTTAAATCATTAATACTACCAAATTACCACACATTTTATAAATATATGCTCAGCAAAGATGCATTTATTCAATCATAAAAAATATATTTCTAATAAGAAATATACATAAGAAACATTATTCTAATGTAAAACAGCTGTTTTCTATGTGATTATATAGTGAAGTGTAATTTATTCCTGTGATCAAAGCTGAATTTTCAGCATCATTACTCATGTGAATAAGAATCATTCTAATATGATGATTTGCTGCTCAAGAAACATTTATGATTATTATCAATGTTGAAATATGCTGCTTCATATTTAGGTAGAAACCATTATAAACAACCATTTAAACATTTGGGGTAAGATTAAAAAATATATTAAAATGCAATACTTTTATTGAGCCAGGTCGTTAAACTCATAAAAAGTGACAATAAAGATATTTATAACATTATAAAAGATTATTTTTTAAATAAATGCTGTTCTGTTTCCATATTAGGCTGATTTCTGAAGGATCATGTGACACTGAAGACTGACACTTTCATAAAAAAAAATATATATATATATTTATATATATTCTTTTTTACATATAAGAAATTATGACTGCATTCAAAATCAAGCTGTAGCCAATGTTTTTTCCTATGAGCTTTTGTATTAGTAAAATAACCAGTAGCAGTAATTTTGTTGCAAATAATTTCGTCACATAAATACCTCATATTTTGATGGTTTAATCAAACTTTTATGTTCATTAAAAAGCAAAAATCCACTTCGGATGTCACTTTTGGCCACAACTGTAGCTTTAGTAAAAATGCATAAACACCATTTTTATGTTCCTGTTTTTAACAGGTAAAAGATTAAGATCTTGCAGATTCTCAGTTTCACGTGTGTGAGCGTCAGGCTTCTCTCACATGAGACATGAAACACACACACACACACACACACACACACACACACACACACACACACACACACACACACACACACACACACACACACACACACACACACTCTGCTGAATGCAGTCTTGTTCAAGAGCGAAACTTCCCACTGCACACAAACACACTCTTCCTGTCTAAAGCAAAGAAATGAATCTCCCGAACTGAGCGAAGAGCAGCGGATCACTCCTGACATGAATATGAAGACAATCAAGTGTCTTATTAGATTAGAAATTGAATCCACATCCCGGCAGACAATTATAGACAGAACAAATGAGTTCATTATTTATGTCAAGCAATTAATAGTTCATTCCGCTTTGGTCTCATGTGAGCTTCTCGTTCTGTCGTTCGTTTGCTCTTTCTATGCACCGTTCACTAGGAGGTAATCGCTCTCTTTCACTTCGACTCTACACTGATGTAGAGAGGGGTTTAACTCCTGAGTCTCTCTTTCACTTCGACTCTACACTGATGTAGAGAGGGGTTTAACTCCTGAGTCTCTCTTTCACTTCGACTCTACACTGATGTAGAGAGGGGTTTAACTCCTGAGTCTCTCTTTCACTTCGACTCTACACTGATGTAGAGAGGGGTTTAACTCCTGAGTCTCTGGCCACAGAATAATCACTGTTTCTGTTCAGCAGTCGCTGTCTCTCTAAACTAAAACTAAAACCATTAAAAACACTCAAATCTTCAAACAAAATAAACAATAACTGAAATAAAATAAAATATTTTAAACTTATTTTATTACAGATAGCTGCCCAAGGCAGCATTTCTAATTTTCGTTTAGTTGAAATACTAAAATAAATAAACTAAAAAAAGTTAAAAAACTGAATACAAATTTAACTATAAATTTAACTTAAATTCACATGAAAACTACATATAAAAAATGTACTAAAAAAATAATAGTGTGATATTAAAATAACCTTTTCATTACTTCAAATAAAATATATAAAAAGTAAAATAACTAAAACTAAATAAAAAACTATAGCTATAGCTAGACATTAAAAAACTAATACAAGTGACAAAAACACAACAAGATGACTAAAAATGTAACTTAAATAAAACTCACATGAAAACTAAATAAAAAAAATAATTAAAAATATTCATAAAAAATATAATAGTAGCCTAAACATTAAGGATACTAAAATACCCTTTTCATTACTTCAAATAAATATATAATATATAAATTACTACAACTAAATCAACTTAAATCTAAAAAAAACTACAACTTAAACTAATTTTTTTTTAAACTATAGAGATAGAAATTAAAAAAACTAATAAAAGGGATAAAAACACAACATGACGACTAAAAATGTAACTTAAATTCACATGAAAACCATACAAAAATAGCAAAATTGAAAACATTATTAAAAATATAATAACACTAAAAATTATATTTTCATTACTTCAAATAAAACAAACAATAACTGAAACAAAATAGAAAAACTTATTTTATTTCAGCCAGGCCACATTTCTCATTTTCGTTCAGTTTAACCTGAAGTACTAAAACAAAATAAACTAAAACTCAAATAAACTTAAACTTGAATAAAAACTTTAAAAACATTTAAAAAAGACTAATAATGACAAAAACACTAAAACTTTAAAAAAGGAAAACAATAAAATGTTATTCAAAATATGAACAAAAACTATAATGATCAATGATTGTAAAATACTGTCTCGGATAGACAACAAGAGTTTGCAGTGTTTTGTTTGAGTCCCTCAGTCAGGGCTAATAAAGCCAGATGAAGTTTAAACGCTTTCTAAAAATCACAAGCTCCAATGTTGTTTTCATCAGGGAAAAAGTCATTTTACAAGCTACTTTAAACACTTCTGGAGAAGAACTAGTCACTGGACTCGACAAAGTTTGTGAGATTCATGAGATTTGTTTGAGACACTGAAGATGAGGCTCTCAGGATAGTATTTGATTTAGGATTTACCCTCAAACGAAATCTACACTGAAAAAAACAAGTAAAATGGACTTCATTTTTTTAAGTTTTTGTACTTGTATTTTAAGTAAATTTCACACTTACTTAACTAAGTCATGAAAACATTAACAAAGAGAATAAGTACATTGAGAGTTTGTTGAGGACATTTCTACTTATTCATTTGAAGTTTTTACTTTGAAATACTCTGTTTCAAGTACATTTTACTCACTCTTTGTTTGTAATTTTCCTCAAACAATAGCACTAAATTAAGCCGTGCTTTTAAAGTGCGCAGGTTACTTAGAAAAATGTCTTGTTACACTTTGTAAGATAACAATCATCGTTTTGGAGTATGAATGGGTCATTTTGAGTAGAAAATGAACTCCAGATGTCACAAAACTACAAAAGCAACAATTAAACCGTATTCTACTAGAAAATAGTGAAAATGATACCTTATTAATTATGCATGCCCCAGTGCATGATGGGAACACCAGTATCAGAAAGTTGAGTAGGTTTTACTTAATTTGATAACTTTCTCAACATAGCCTAAACAATTCAAAGTAAAAAGTTATAATTTCTACAAGATTCTACAAGAATTGAGTACTAATATATAATTTTCTTTTTTTTTGATTCTTGACTGAATTCTTGTTTTCAATGTAGAAAAAAAATCACGTTTGTTAGGCTATACATTTTTATTAGTCTGCATAAAAAAAAAGTACTTTATCCTTCATCCGAACACAATGGATTTACTGGAACAATTTACATAAAAAAATATGCAAATATTGAATACACTGCACAAATGTATAAATGGCAATGTCCAAAAGTCACAATTACAATCCAAAAATAATCTTACAAACAAATTACAAAGAGCCTTGTTTTGCTTTTATCAAAAGTAACTAGGCTAAAGAATATTTGTTTATAAACAAATCAAAAGGCAAAATGACTCAAATATTAGTCTGACACTGACTTATTCCAGTTGTTTTGCATCAGGATGATGAACTTATAGAGAGCTGCAAAACTTTTGTTGATTTATCTTGATTTAACAGGACAGAAATCAGATAGAAAGCTCCTAAACCTAACATATGTCATTATATTCCTGCAACGTTTTTAATAATCAATTATTCTGTTAATCATTTGTTTAAATAGTTTGATAAAAATAATTTAAAAATCACATAAAACTAACAGAAATCATCTGTAAATCCTTCAAACAAAAACTGCATGTAACGATTTATATTTAAAAAAAATTGTTTAGTTTAATGGAAAATTCAATTCATTCAAAATATTTACAATTGAATTCAATGATAAATTCCTGTAAAAAATGTTTTATGAATGAATTACAAAGTGTGCCAAATCTCTAAATATGTTTTTTACTTAGTTTTTATCTTAGCACACACTCAATACATTAATTAGATTTAACATCAAATATTTTAAATCAATTGATCAATTTTAATCAATTTATTTTTTGCAATAATTTTTAAATAATTTATTAAATATTGAAAATAAAGCAAATTACATACATATTATTATATTGAATTACATTAAATATAAAAAAATACTATTAACATTATAACTATAGGCTATAAAGCATAAGTTATAGAGATGAACAAACCTCTGATTTAACAAAGAGTTTTCATAATATATTCCAGCATTTCCTAAGGCAACATTAATGAAACATTTCATCCATAAACGTAACATTCCAGCAGCCAGATCTGCCCTCTTATTCACCTGACAACACCCAGGAATCATTCAAAGACAAAAGCTTTGTTTAATCATTTCATTTCAGCGAACTGCTTCACTAAGATGATTTGCGGGGGCGGGGCTTATTGGCTTAGGCAGGTGTCATTTATGTTGTAGGCGGAGCTTATTGGCTAATAACAGGGGTGCTTCTCCATATCCCTCCTCGTCTCCTCGCTCCTCTGTCCTCCATCCTATAACCCGGAAACTGACCGAGCTGAGCCATCTTGAAGGACATCTCAATTCTCTAATTGGACCGCGAGGAGGCGAGGATCGAGGAGTGAGGAGGCTTCCAGAGGAGCTATGAGCGAGGATACACGGGTGTATCCTATGCCGAAGAGTTTTATCGACTAAACGTGACGCACGCATCAATTCTCCTCCCCCTTCACATCTGTCACAATCATTTGAATTTTACTTTACCCTTGCAGTTTATATAAACCACACATCTCACATATTTCAATAGGGTAGCTTGCTTTATTGTTATCTATTATGAATTTCTTAAATAAACAAACTTCAACATCATAAGGGCAGATCCTTTGAGCGCTGCTGATGACGCTGTGAAGTGACGCTCGAGTGATCAAGTATTCCAATGTATAAAAAAGCTTTCATTTGATTCCTCCGTCCTCCTTTTCTTTTCCTTGCAGCCTTCCCTCGCGTCCTACAGAGGGTGGAGCTGAGACGCGAGGAAAGGAAGCGAGGATGCACAAATAATAAATGAGAAGCACCCCAGGTGTCATTTGTTGTGGGCGGACTTATTGGCTGACGCAGGTGTCATTTGTGTTGTGGGCGGAGCTTATTGGCTGATGCAGGTGTCATTTGTGTTGTGGGCGGAGCTTATTGGCTGATGCAGGTGTCATTTGTGTTGTGGGCGGAGCTTATTGGCTGACGCAGGTGTCACTGATGTTGTGGGCGGAGCTTATTGGCTGATGCAGGTGTCATTTGTGTTGTGGGCAGGGCTTATTGGCTGGTGCAGGTGTCATTTGTGTTGTGGGTGGGGCTTATTGGCTGATGCAGGTGTCATTTGTGTGGTGGGCAGGGCTTATTGGCTGATGCAGGTGTCATTTGTGTAGTGGGCAGGGCTTATTGGCTAATGCAGGAGTCGTTTGTGTTGTGGGCGGGGCTTATTGGCTGATGCAGGTGTCATTTGTGTGGTGGGCGGGGCTTATTGGATAATGCAGGTGTAATTTATGTTGTAAGCGGAGCTTATTGGCTAATGCAGGTGTCATTTATGTTGTAGGCGGGGCTTATTGGCTAATGCAGGTGTCATTTATGTTGTAGGCGGAGCTTATTGGCTAATGCAGGTGTCATTTATGTTGTAGGCAGGGCTTATTGGCTGACGCAGGTCTCATGTATGTTGTGGGCGGAGCTTATTGGCTAATAAAGGTGTCCTTTATGTTGTGGGCGGAGCTTAATGGCTGACGCAGGTGTCATTTGTGTTGTGGGCGGGGCTTATTGGCTAATACAGGTGTCATTTATGTTGTAGGCGGAGCTTATTGGCTAAGGCAGGTGTCATTTATGTTGTGGGCGGGGCTTATTGGCTGACGCAGGTGTCATGTGTGTTGTGGGCGGGGCTTGTTTGCTAATGCAGGTGTCATTTGTGTTGTGGGCAGGGCTTATTGGCTGACGCAGGTGTCATTTGTGTTGTGGGTGGGGCTTATTGGCTGATGCAGGTGTCATTTGTGTTGTGGGCAGGGCTTATTGGCTGACGCAGGTGTCATTTGTGTTGTGGGTGGGGCTTATTGGCTGATGCAGGTGTCATTTGTGTTGTGGGTGGGGCTTATTGGCTGATGCAGGTGTCATCATGTGTGTTGTGGGTGGGGCTTATTGGTTAATGCAGGAGTCATCTGTGTTGTGGGCGTGGCTTATTGGCTAATGCAGGTGTCATTAGGCGTGGTGGGGTTTATCTGAGTTTCTCTAGCTTTTCATAATTCACAAAAAATGCTCTCAGCAATCCTTTCATTTCCATGTTTGATTTCAAGCAGTTTGCATCATACAGCATACGTTACTGCCTCAGTAAGAAACAATAGCTCTCTTTCTTTCTCTCTCTCTCTCTCTCTGTCTCTGTTTTCCATCAGAAGCGCTCTCCATCTTTGAACATGAGACTAAATGAGTGTTATATTCAACACAAACAACCTCCACCTGAACAGAATATTCATTACAGCTGACACAGACAAAATACTAAAGAGAAATTTACATCCCAAACAAACATCTGCACAAGCCCATTATCTCACATAAATAACATAAACATTTTACAGTGATGTATTAAATGTTTCATCTACGAACCAATGTTTAAACTATTAACCACTAAAAACTCACAGCTACTAGTTATTTTTACAATGATAAAAACATGGTAACTCCGCATTTGCTGTCACTGTTATGAAATAATAATAATAATAATAATAATAATAATAATAATAATAATAAAATCCAATGTTCATTTATTATTAATTTATAATTTTTTTGTTTTGTTTTTTACCAAAATACAGTTATACAACAGTGAAACCATAATAAATGATTATGTGATCTCTTATGGTAATTTTTTGACACACAAAAATAATTATGCTACATTTTGAGGAGCAAAAACACTAATAATAGAGAAGAACTTTAACCAGGAAATTTGTAAAATCATTTGTGAAATTATATTTCAATATTATGTCAAAAATATATATAAGCAAAAACATTATATTTATTATAATTACAAACAAATTATTAATAAATAAAAGGATAACATATATAACATTTTATTATTGCATATAGTGCTATACTAAATATATTTTACTGTATCTTGTAACAAATAATAACGACTGATCGATAATTTATCGACTGATAATTTTTTTTTTTGAAAATCCTAAGAAAATTAGGCTGATATATTAAAGCTGATAAATAATATATTATTATTTATTATTATTATTATTATTATTATTATAAATGTTCCCTATCGGAGCATCCCTGCTATTTATAGTAATTAATTAGTAACAAATACACTCCTTGTCAAATACTTTTTCACTTTGTTTCACATGAAAATCTATCATAGCCTAGATAACAGTTATTAAGTATGAAAATATTAGTATCAGAACCACATACATTTAAAACATTGAACAGAATTAATGTTATAAAAGTATTTTTTCCAATTTTACCCTTACTGAGCCAGTACTATAATACTAAAATAATCTGATTTATAACCTAGTATTAAATAATTACCATATTCATTTTTTACGGTATTTATATGGAGCTTCTAGATACTTCAAAGAATACCATAGTAAAAACATGGTAATTCTGTGGTTCTTTCTAGTACATCATGTTAGCGTAAACTTTATAAATGTTATCTGTTGTTTGACCTGTGAAAGTAAGGAGATATATATCCATTACTGGCACGTAAATAAGATAAATAAGTATCTGAGATTGAATGATCGCTATCTGAGTGTTTACAAACGCCTGAGATTGACATCTGAAATAAAGGAAACGTCATCAGCGATGACGACACACCACTGATCATACACATCATCAACATCATAATGATCAATAGCGACGAAACACAAAACAAACACATGTTATTCTATCAGTCTCGCTCGGATCCACAAATACTTCTGATATAACAACATGAATAATCGCCACCAGCACAGAAAGAGTTGAACATCAGGCAAAACAAACGCCTAAATCATCACATATAGACTTTAAAAAGGCTCATATTTGTCATGTAACATAACGATCACGCGCATAACGTATGGAAGAAAATAAAATAAGTGTAGAAATGTCGACCAACCTTCGCAAATTTGTCGAAATGTAGTCAGAATTCAGCACTTTTCACAGCTCTCTGTCGCCATGTTTGAGGACCAAACTGCGCATGCGCAGAACCGATCGCTTTCTCATACGCACACGTTTATTCTGGACATTATGAAAGCCTTTCATTGAGTTTTTACTATTACTTTAATGTTAAACCTGGTTTAAATTACGCTTATTATAATTATTTAATAATAACAATACATCAGGCTGTTTAATTAATAAGCCAATAAATACAGTTAGCCTATACACAAAACCATGATCCTTTTGTCTGTCTAAGATTCACATAGCCTAATTATATGTGTTTTTTGTCAACTATTTTATTATGTGTGTATTTTGTCAACTATTGATAATCAAATACGTTGATTTATTTGTTGTTGTATTGTTCTTTTTCTCAGTATTGAGAAAAATATTTATATTATTTATATAAATATATATATTATATATATATATATATATATATATATATATATATATATATATATATTATAATATATATATATATTATATATATATATATATATATATATATATATATATATATATATAATATATATATATATATATATATATATATATATATATTATAATATCATAAATATATTATATATATTATATATATAAGGAAGACTAATACAACAACAGGACTTATAACAGATCGGGACTTCACCTGGGCTGGGCTTGCTGCTTGTGTTTTAATAACACCCTTTCTCACCAAAAGTGAAATGAATAAGCCTCAGGCTAAAGAGAAATGCAAATGAATTCCTTTAGATTTAGATACATTTTTCTTGGAAAAAAATGTTGCACTCTGTTTTTCTGAATTAATGAGTTACTCATAATTTTGAGATGATTAAGTCATTAATTCAGAAAAACAGAGCAAAAAATTCTGGGAAAAATTTTCTCGTAATTCTGAGATAATTAACTCGTTAATTCAGAAAAACAAAGCAAAAACTCTTTTTTTCCACAAGTGAAATACGCTTCCGTAGTAAAGACATTGGTTACTAAAGTGAGATTATAGGCCTACATAAACATTTAATTATTGTAGGTTTGTGTAATATTCTGGTATTGCATTTCACTGTTTTTATTAATTTTGTGTACTGAATCTGTTTTTTTTTTTTTTTTGTGTAAGTGAGATGAGTAAATTTACATGTATTCTAAAACTATTCAATAACTATCATGTTTACGAAAACGACACTCGTGATATCTCTCCACATTGGGACAGGAGAGCTGTCTGTCAATAAATGGAAAAACAAAGTTGCATGACATTTGAAAAAGTAACTCAGATATTTTGTTGTGAATTTAAAAGTAATGCTTTAACTTGAAAAAAGTAATCTGATTACGTAACTCGTACTTTGCGTAACCCCCAACACTGTCTCCCACAATTCAACTTGATTGTGACGTTACAGCTTAAATGTAATGTATGATTAAAGTGGTTTAATGTTGTTTATACTGTTTATGTCTATGTGGTGTTTTTAATATGCTTTAAGACTAATCATGTGTAAATTCATAAGTCGACAGCATTGCTGAGTATTTTCTGCTTAAAACTGCAGTGAACCAAAGACAGTCTCAAAAACACGCTTTGAAATCGCTGGTGTTTCTGACGTCACAAATACAGTAACCAATCAGATCAACGTGTGATCGTCAACCAGTGGATCTCTGAGTGAGTGAGTGAGTGGAGGCGGGCTCATTTGCATATTCATTGAACCGTGTATACTAAATGAGGCGAGGGTGTCGAGTTACATTCAAGAATTATTTTTTCAAAACGATTACATTTGTAATTTTGATGATCAAAGATGTGTTTTAAGGGGTAAAATAATTGACTAGGGGGATTTAATCGCATAATACTTGTAGCTATATGTTCACAGTCAACAACAGCTCAAATACCTATAGGATTTTACATATTTTCTCCAACAACCTATGCATATAGAATGATGCATAAAACAAATTGTAAGTAAACATAAGTAAGAGTCGTGGCTTTGGAGACTCATGCTTTCAAAGCTTGCTAGTGTCTGATGAAATTACCCTACCTTTAAGGCTGCTCAATATTCTGTGTAAAGACGTAAACGCCGCACTTCTGACCCACTTCAGCCCGTAGTTTCAGTATACAGTTGTAAATGCATTCATGCGTGTGACAGTCTGTGTAAAACACCGAAATGCCACTTCAGAAGTGCTTCTGTTCCACTAAACCTCATCTAGGCTAATCCATTCTGAACGTTTCCAGTCTTTTCTTTTATTAATTTTTTCTTCCAAAACCAGATGCTGAAACCGACTGGATTTAAAATAGCATCATAGTCAAAGGCCAAAAATGAAAGTAGATTAAAACTCTTAAAATCTAAGATTTACTAAAAATAGTTATTATAGCCTATTTTAATTCCAGGATCAATCTCGGTGTACATGTGTGAATGACCGAAAAAAGCATTGTTTTTCTACAAAAGTTTGTGTTTTTTTAATACAACGTTTCAAATTATTTTATCTTTCCATCATTCATCGTATATCATCTTTGAAAAGAATGGCTGTCCTTCATATATCCACTAGGTGGTGTGAGTGATTTGATCTGAAGGCGCAAATACACGAACAGGTGGAATTTATGGCATTCCATAATCATATAAATCAGTGCTTTCAATGTATGTCATGCATTAAATTTTTTTATAATAATAATAATAATAGAAAAAAATCTATTTAGCCGATATATATCTATATATAAAATCTAGAATATATATCCTATATATATAGGCTAGAGGAATTAAACACTAATGTTGATGATAGTCTGCCTTCATGTTTTTTGATCATCAAATCATAATATTATAGTGATTTCTGAAGGATCATGTGACACTGAAGACTAATGAAGAGTAATGATGCTGAAAATTCAGCTTTGATCACAGTAAATTATATTTTAACGTATATTTACGTAGAAAATGGGTATTTTAAATTGTAATATTTCACAATATTACTTTTTTTTACTGTATTTGACAAACAGGTTTATATATAGGACCCTACTGTATATAAATCGAATTAACTGAAATGTGAAAACACCTAAATAAAACCTCTAAATAAAGATATTATATATATATTATATTATATTATATTATATTATATTATATTATATTATATTATATTACAGTGGTTCTGTTCTATGATGCCACTGTTTGCCACGCCCACACTGAGCTACTGGTCTCCTGATTGGTGAATATCCCACAAAGGGGCGTGTCTTTGACGCGCGTCAGTCATCGGAATCGTCTCCACTGACGCCAGTGTAAAACTGTTGCTGGTGTCGCGGGTGGGTTGAGGTTCACATACAGCAGCGCGTTTGAGGATGTGAGTGTGTTATACCGCGTCCTGGGCTCCGGAACGCGTAAGTAAACACGACTCGTTTTTCGCATTCCCTTCGATTTATTATGATGATTATGTGAGTGTTATCATGCGTGGTTTGACTGCAGCACTTTGACATGCTGTTGTTGTACTGCGGCTCTGAGAGTGTTGTGGTATTCTGTGTCATAATTACAGTCTGTCAGGGCTGATGTGGGTGAAGTGCGTGGTACAGATCCGTGTTTCTATGTGCGTGTGACTCCCACGCAACGCGAACCCGCTCACTGCGACGCAGAGACGCACGCAAACCGCGCGCTGGAACTCTAGATGCGTGACTGAGTCTGGCAGTGCATACATGACCGCTGCATTATCATATCTGCACATATGAGCACATCAACACATCGCTGCTGGCATACACACACTCGGAAATCACTGTTAAACTGCTGGTGCATGACATTTTACTTCAGAAAATGGTGTTTTCTCAATTATTGCTTCTTAAATACTCCTAAAACACTCTCACAAGTTAAGTGAATTTGTCAGTAGCCTACACTCTTAAAAATAATATTGGCATCTATGGATTCATGAACAAGCTTTAAAGGGATAGTTTGCTTAAATGCTTAAATGTGAATAAAAGCCTAAACCACATAAAATTTTTCTTCAAAACAGAAGTAATTTTTTCAATTACTGGTACTTAAATACTCCTAAAACACTCTCACAAGTAAAATTGTTTGCTACAGTACACTCTTAAAAATAATGCTTCATTAATGGCATCTATATGGATCCATGAACAATCTTTAAAGGGATAGTTCACCCGAAAATGTGAGTAAAAGCCTAAATTAAATCTGTTCATCATATAAAACGATTGAGTATGTAACTGTTCAATTCATACGCGCTAGTTTTACAATATCTTTATAAACTTTTTTTGAAGCATTAAAGTGGTAGTTGCGTAGCTCTCAATAGACGGACAGAGAGTCTTATGGGTTTGGAACGAGTAAATAATGACAGAATTTTAATTTTTGGGTGAAAAATCATCCATAGAATCTTTCCATTCCACAAAAGGTTCTTTATAGTGGAAAATGTTCTTCACACAAGAACTTCTCTAAAGAATTGTTCACTAAAAGGTTCTTTGATGAACCAAAAAAAAAGTTCTTCTCTTTTATTACGGCACAAAATCTTATTTGTTTTCTTTATTCATTTTTATTTTTAAGAGTGTAACATCAGTGCACATACATGAATCATTTTCATTTAAAATATTTCTTACTCAGACATTTTCACCAAATCATGTGTGTTACTGTTTGGTAACATAAATGACATTTTAAACACTTTTTGCATTTCCGTCTTGATAAGACTATTTTCATGGATAATGTTTTATGTATCCTAAATGCACATAATTAAATAAAATGTTCACTTTTTTTTGCATAATTTGACAAAAGTGCACCTGAGGAAATTCAAGATCTGGATTGGATGAGGGCAAAACAATACAAATCTCCAGATCATAGGCATTTGATGGTTAGAAGTTTACAAGACAGTTTTAATGTGAACTTTATATCACACAAATAAAAAAAGCTATCCACTGTTTTTTTTAAACACTTTTTAATATCTATACTGTACCTCAAATCTGACAGTCACACATTTGCCTGCTACAAATTACAGTACTAATTACTAAATTACTAAATGGTGTAATGAATGAGTAGCTGTTCAATTTAATGGCATTTCTAGTATTAACAGTAAAGTGTGACGCTTGCAACGCCAGGGTCTTGGGTTCGATTCCCAGCTCTTGCATGAACCTGACACAATGCTGACCATCAATGCAATGACAGTTTTACCCCATCTAGACGGTTTCTTCTCATGCATGACAGTGATTTAATAAATGTAGCTCATTTAATGGGTGTTATGATGAGTTAATATTCGATGTCTGATGAAGATCTTGAGAAGCTTTGTCCTTCATCATCATGAGTGTTCAGTTGTTAAGGTCACGATGACCTTGTTTACATGCAAAAGGACAGAAATCATCGTTTCTCTTCAGCTCTTTCTCTGTACAGGCAAAAACTGCAGGGGTTTTATTTCATAATAACCTCTTATTTGCATTAAGTTAAAGGTGTAATGTCATTTTATTTGGATGATGAAATAATTTCTTGTATCCCAGCTTAATATGCAACTTTAAATAAAGCATTCCTAGGTTGATTACACGGAAAGTGCTTTCGAATCTGTTTGCTTGAGTATCACGACTCGAAACATTAGTTATTGACTCAACCAATGGCATGATTCTGGAGGCGGGACTATCAGTTTGACTGACCAATGGCAGATGAGGGGAGTGTCCAGGAAACCTGTTTGAAATGGTCATAGTTTTAAAATGCAACGTTTAGCCAGTAAAATAAACCATTCTCAAACATAAAAACATGCTTTAAAGGGATAGTTCACCCCCAAATGTAAACTCTGTCAGTAATTACTCTCCCTCATGTTGTTCAACCCCGTAAGACTTCATCATCTTCGGAACACAAATGAAGATATTTGTGATTAAATCTGAGAGCTGGGTCACTCCTCCATAGGCTTCTGAGGGATTGAAACTTGCCGGCCCAGAAAAGTTATTAAAGAAATCGTTAAAATAGTCCAAGTGACTACAGTGACTCAATCTTAAGTTTATCAAGCGACGAGAATACTTTTTGAGCACAAAAAACAAACAAAAATAACGACTTTATTCAAGTATTCATTTCCTTCTATGTCGGCCTCGAGATATTCACTTAGTGCAGCGCTTCTGTGTTATACGTCACACGCAGGCTCGCTATTGGCCGACGCTGGTCATGTGTGTGACGTATAACACAGAAGCGCTGCGCATTTTAACGATGTCTTTAAAGAGTAACTAAACACTAAACCAACTTTTTTTAGTTAGTGGTCTGTAAGACTGGGGCTTTATTAGTGCTGTTTATTGATTCAAGTAACTTTTTTGACATTTGGGTATAAAGTGTTTTAATTCTACAATATATGGTGTAAAAACGTCTGAGTGCTGCCCTCTTCAGGTTGAAACAGTAGCTACTGCAGTTGAATTTTCCTATTGGATGTTTGCGGTAGTTCATGACGTAAGCGGTGAGAGCTGATGTAAGCAGGTTCCAGCTAAACATGCTCTTGGTACGAGCTACCACGCCCTTGGCAGTGTAAAAACCATCTTGTTTAGTCAAAACCACTGTAGTGAGTCAGGAGTTGGAATTGAAAGTATTGAAAACGATCAGGATAGAGTATTTAACTGCCCTCAGTTCATCCCCTCTATCTCCACTAGGCTCCGCCCACTTTTCCAGCATTTTCAAATATTGCCAGTGGGTGGAGTCAGGCTCTGACCAGGGGTTTAGTTACCCTTTAATAACTTTTCTGGGCCGGCAAGTTTCAATCCCTTAGAAGCCTATGGAGGAGTGACCCAGCTCTCAGATTTAATCACAAATATCTTCATTTGTGTTCTGAAGATGATGAAGTCTTACGGGGTTGGAACAACATGAGGGAGAGTAATTACTGACAGAATTTACATTTTGGGGTGAACTATCCCTTTAACACAAATAAAGAAATGGACGATGCATACAGTCTATATTCAGTTCAGAAATGCAAATGATTTCATAAGGTCGTCATTATATTCAGTTCAGAAGGTGTTTATAGTATCAGCAGTCTCTTTCTCTCGCTCTTTTTCCCCTCGTCCTCCTTACATGTTCTCATTTAGTGCGTCTGGGGACTGAACCCAGAAACACTGAGTTTATACGGCGGATCAGGAGTGTGTCCAGGACAGGTAGATCTGCTCTAAAACAGCTCAGCCCATTCTGGGTTAGTTTCTACAACTCTCTTTATAAGCAGAAACCAGCCGAACAGCCGAGCGCCACATTCACAATCGCTACTGCCAGATTATTTGTAGCATATATACATATATATATATATATATATATTAGGGCTACACGATATTGAAGAAAAATGCGATAACTCATTAAATAATGCAATATTCGATATGCGATATAATGCTTAAAGTGTGTAAAATAAACTTAAATTATATAAATATAAAATATATATATAAATATAAATATAAAATGTATTTAAAATTATATACCCTACATACGTGTTTCACATTCTTGTGACAAGAAAACATCCCTACAGTTTCTGAAAGTGAAGTTTTACAGTAGCATAAGAAGTGTTATTTTATCACAGGGTTCAGGGTTTCAGCTTCTCCTACATTAGGTTTAGTTAACAACAGAAACTGAATAATCAAATGTAAAAATAAAACACTGCTTAGATTTCACTGTATGAATTAATACTGATTCTTATTAAAGCTTCAAAAGTTATTCAGCCGAGAGCAGTGAGTGATTTTCTCTTTGTCTTTTGTTCATGAGCGCAGTTATTGCAAGCCGTTGCGAAGATACATTTGTGATATTTCGATTATTTCGATATATTGTGTAGCCCTAATATATATATATATATATATATGTAATATTTAGGGCAAATTTTATTGATTTTTTTCATCTATTTATTGGTATTGGCAGATATTTGTAAATCCAGCTAAATTTTTTAATCTGTGAAAATTAATTAATTAATCTGTATTGCTATATTTTCTAGCATGTATTTATTTATTTATGAATTGGTATTGACAGATATGTATATTGTTTTGATTCTTGAACAGTATTGTGAGGTATATGGTGTGTGTGTGCTGTAAATCTGCTGGTTCCTCCAGCCGGAGCGTCACCGGTCTGCTATTTCTGATGTTTAAAGGCTGACGGCTGTATTTTTAGCTCTTTTCAGAGAGGTTTGATTGAATTAGTCCGAGTCCAGAGCTCATATGCTGTGGAAAACACTGCTTCGGCATGTTTATTTGTCTGTGCGTGAGGAAGTGACACGATGACCTCCGTCGACTCTCTCAGAAAGATTCATTAAGGCGAAAACACATTTCTTAATGCAACTTTATCTCATTTTAACTGTATCATATTTAGTCCTTGAGAACTTTTTGAATAAACCATTTTAAATGGATGATATTCATAATGTTTAATCCAAATGATCAACTAATCCATTGTATTATTAGCCCCTCCCCTTTTCTTGATCACCTGACTTCATTCTGTAACGCCCACTTTTCCATTGTTAAAAAATAGCGTTCTTTTTCTGATTAATTAACAGGTTTCACAATTTAAATGGGTTTTGTAAATAATCGATTGATTTTTGAATCTCGTTAAAAAAATCGACTTATCTTTATTCAAGTAATTTTGTTAAATGTTACATTTTAATATGCCAAATTCCCTGAACATGTTTAAATATTCATTTTTTTTGAAAATCATCATAATGAAGTTCATTATTGGTCGCTTGACAGATGCAAAATGTTTATGAATGACTGTATCAAGTATATATCGGTTACTGGGTGATATTTGTGTTTTATTTCTTCAATTATTCATTTATTTATTTGTGTATTTATTGGTATTGGCAGATATTTGTTATTTCCAGCTAAATTTATTTAAGTTTTTATTTAATCAGTATTGCCAGATATTTATTTATTTATTTATTTATTGGCAGATATTTCAAGGTATTTATTTATTTAGTTATTTATGGATTGTTATTGGCAGATATTTAATATTTTGGGCAAAATTTATTTATGTATTTTTTTTTTTTATTCTTTAACCATATATTTGGAGATATTTGATTTTAGTCACATTCCACAATTAAAAATCATTTAATGAAGCTAAATATAAATGAGTATTTTAATAAAGTATTAGTAATAAAAATGAGCAAAAGAGCATTGAGCTTCTTAGTCTTTAGTTCACTTGTCACTTGACTGAAGCAAAACGAACAAATCGTTAATGAACGACCAGTCACTAATGTGAGCTTCATGTCATGTTGAGGTGTGTGTGTGTGTGTGTGTGTTTTCCTGATCCCAGTTCTCCGTGTAATGGCAGTGATGTGACGTGTCTGTCTCCCAGACCTCACGTTCATCACTGGTTTGTTGGCGTTTTGGTGTAAAGTGATGACATGCACAGCTCTGTGCCAGCGGAAACACACGCTCACACACAGACCAAACATAAAGACGTCCATCTGTCTGTGTGTAGTGCACGTACTGAGACCCAGAAAGACCAAATGGAGACTTTAATTTTACATGAGATGCTCCAGAAAAATCGCATGAGTCTTGAGTCGATTTTTATTTACAATTATTAATAAAAGACCTTTTTTTGTCACCAAAAAGAAATGCAAAAATAATGATTGTGTTCAAACAGGTTATCAGAATGTTCTTTAGTCTCCAGTCCTAAATGATCTATATTAAAACATTGATATAGGAGAATTTGTGGAACTTATGTTTTTTGGCCAGATTATCTCAGCAGCACCAGAATGGCATAGAGAGATCTGTTCATGTTTGCAGTTCCCTTTGGTGCTGTTCTCACTAATACTGCATCTAGTCAACAAATTAATTACTGTAGAATGATATGAAATGTTATACACGTACTGTATAACATACCGTCTGTTTTAAATTCATATCTGAAGTGCAGCGCAGCCTCGCGTGTCAAAACAAACTCCACGAGGCGTCAGTGATGGGTTTTATTTGGCCTCTAGAGGGCGCTCTCGTACTGTATAATGATATGAAAACACGTACGGTAAAATACCGTATAACATACCGTCTGTTTTAAATATTGATCCAGCAATCGGTTATCGGTGACGATTAATCGGCAAAACCAATCAATCGGTCGACCTTTATATATCAGTATTGACATGTTAATTTTTAGACAGATTTATTTATTTATTTGGTCTTGCCGATTATTTGGTATTTTTTTGGGCAATATTTAATTATTTATTTAATCGGTAGTGGCAATTAGTTTGAATATTTGTTCGAGTCACCTTTTTTATATAGCGCTTTATACAGTACAGGAAGATTTTGCATTTCTGGCGTTGTTCATCTGAAGTCAGTTCAGTGTTGATTCAGTTCCATTGAAAAGATCATCAATTAATTTCTTCTATAAAGCAGTTCTGCAGAAAACAGTGATGTCATCGTCCAGCTCAGTTCTCATAGTGTCAGTACAGTCGGATTAATAAAATTGTTGAATATTAAATAAGCATATTGAATAATTGATTTAATCGGTTGTGGCAATTTGCCAGTAATTTGATAATTTAAGTTGAGATTGACTGAAAATCGGTTTTACCTATCAATTGAGGGACAGAAAGCTCTCTTTAATTTCTTTTAAATTAAGTTGTGTTACAAAAATAAATGAAAGTCTTACGGGTTTGGAACGACATTAAAGCAGCACTAAGTAAGTATTTTTGCCTTAAAATAATCGTTTCAGTGGTTCATCACGTCGTGGCATGGTGAAATGCACTTATGCCACAGCTTTGCGGTCCTTTATCTGATATATCCACGCTATGTAAGATTGCCAGATTGGGTCGCGTTTCTATAGTTCTAATGAGACATAAGGCCCCATTTACACTGCATGGTTCAAGTGACCCAAATCCGATTTTTTCCTCTCATGTGGCACAGATCGGATATGACCCATGAACGTGTAAGCAGGAAAAAAACGCATGGATTCCGATTTTCTCAGATCGGATTCAGGCCTCACTCATATGTGGTAATAAATCGGATATGAATCGGATACGTGTGCCATGTAAGCAGACAGATCGGATATTCCCCAGTAAATGCGAGTGCATCGATATTGACTACCAGCTATATACAGCGTGCTAACCTTGAAAATCCAGCTGTATTATAACAATAACTTAGCTCTCCTTATTAGCTAGGCTCCTAGCATGCTAGCTAATAACTTTTTTAAACCTGGGTCTCCAACATTGACAGCGCTGTGTTAGACAGATTTGTGCAGCGGTGTTCCATGAGGGAGGGAGAGCGCGAGGTACGAGGGAGAGAGAGAGAGAGAGAGAGAGAGAGAGAGAGAGAGAGAGAGAGAGAGAGAGAGAGAGAGAGAGAGAGAGAGAGAGAGAGAGAGAGAGAGAGAGAGAGAGAGAGAGAGAGAGAGAGAGAGAGAGAGAGAGAGAGAGAGAGGAGAGAGAGAGAGAGAGAGAGAGAGAGAGAGGGGGACGAGCGAGAGGTAGTGCTGTGCGAATGCGCTATGGCGCTCTGCAATCAAATACCATTTTAAATGGGCTTAGTAAAAAAATAAAATAATAATTGATATTGTTGCATGTCGCCACAAAAAAATTAATGTATGGGAAACCCTGGTAGTGTTCACAGGTAAAGTAATTTGCTTTGCTTTAATTAATAAACTTAGTTTACTATAACAGCCATTAAAGGGACTATATGGAACTTTTTCCCCAAAATAAACGTAACAATAGTCTTTTTATTTGACCATTTATGACTCAAACATCTCCTGTTGAGCATACTGACACCTTGTCCGCTCACAGTGGGTGCACCTATAAGCCTGTATCCTATTTTTCCTATTTTCTGTCGAGTCGGATTTTTCCCGCGCTTTCTGCGGATGTGACGACAAGCGTTCATGTTAAACGTTTCAGATCACTCTGCCACCACAGCTAGTCAGCAAATAGCCTACACTCGCAAACTTATCTCAAACAATATATGTTTTTGACTGTTCTTACCTCTGTAAACATAATGTTGGCCTCCTTGCAGGCAGCAGATGACTTGTGAAGTGTGCACGCACGTACGAGCGCTGTGAGCAGTGTTGCCAGGTCCGTATGCCTGCACTGTTTCCGCGGGTTGTTTGTGTAGTGCACGGGTTGACGCGATTGTTTTACTCACCGGAACATGATTGTTATCGGGGAAACACCCGGAACGCTATTTGACTATTTTTGGCCGTGATTGGGTTAGTTTTGATGAGCAATTGGGCTGGTTTTGTTGTGCAGACCTGGCAACCCTGGCTGCTAGAGCGAGCAGAAAGGAAGAGCAGTTCTGTTTTTTGGCCACAGGTGTCAGTCGCGAGTTTAAATTTCAGAAAAACGCATATAGGCCCTTTAATGCACAAAAATCAATTCTGCATATCGGTTATTGGGCATATATTAAATGCTAATAATCTGTATCGGTTATAAAAAAACTGCAATATTTTACAATAATGACATTATTTATTTATTTGTTTTACAGTCTGTATGGGCTTATACTAGATATTTATCAGGTGATATGGACTCTCTCTATAGTGAACACTGGCACGCTGTCTAGTTGATCTTCTTTAATGATGTCTCTATAATCACAGGAGTTTTTTGATCTATGTGCTTCATCTGACTCACTAAACACAGTTCTTCATCTCACACGTGAGCTGTGTGTGTTTCTGTGTCTCTGTGTGTGTTTCTGTGTCTCTGTGTGTGTTTCTGTGTCTCTGTGTGTGTTTCTGTGTGTGTTTCTGTGTGTGTTTCACTGTGTTTCTGTGTGTGTTTCTCTGTGTGTATTTATCTGTGTTTCTGTGTATTTCTCTGTTTCTCTGTGTTTCTGTGTGTTCTGGACACGTCGAGTGTCGTTCTCCTTCAGTTCAGCGTGTCGTTCTTTAATGGCTGTGAATATGCTTCTGCCGTGCACTATTTATAGCTGCATCCTAATTATCTGTGACCCACACACACACACACACAAATACTCAACTCTGCAACAGAACAACCCAGCACTGAGGAAACATTTGCTCCTTTGTGAGATGAAATAAGATTGTGCTGATGTTGGTTTTAGGATTCATTGTTTTTGTTTTGGAGAGCATGTGGTGAAACTGGTAAGCAACCCCTAGAACCCCCTAGCAACCCCCTAGCAACCCCTTAGAACCCCCTAGCAACCCCTTAGAACCCCCTAGCAACCCCTTAGAACCCCCTCGCAAACCCCTAGAACCCCCTAGCAACCCCTTAGAACACCCTCGCAAACCCTTAGAACACCCTCGCAAACCCCTAGCGACCCCTTAGGTCAACCTAGCAACCCCTTAGAACACCCTAGCAACCCTTAGAACCCCCTCACAAACCCCTAGAACCCCCTAGCAACCCCTTAGAACACCCTAGCAACCCCCTAGCGACCCCTTAGGTCAACCTAGCTACCCCTTAGAACACCCTAGCAGCAACCCCTAGAACCCCCTAGCATCACCCTAGCAACCCATAGCAACCCCTTAGAACACCCTAGCAAACCCTTAGAACACCCTCGCAAACCCTTAGAACACCCTCGCAAACCCCTAGAACCCCCTAGCAACCCCTTAGAACACCCTAGCAACCCCCTAGCGACCCCTTAGGTCAACCTAGCTACCCCTTAGAACACCCTAGCAAACCCCTAGAACCCCCTAGCATCACCCTAGCAACCCATAGCAACCCCTTAGAACACCCTAGAAACCCCCTTGAACCCCCTAGCAACCACATAGTGATGCAGTTGGTCAGGTGATTGGACAGATGCTGGTTTACTGGATCCACCGTACAGATGTTTGCTAAGAGTCTGCATTGTTAAACCGATAATGACATAGTCAGATATTTAATATTTCCAGCAATATACATTTTTATTTGCTTTTTTTAAATTAATTTATTTGCTTATGTAATCCTCATATTGATTGACAGATATTTTATGTTATGTTTTATATATTCGTTAATTGATATTGTCAGATATTTGATACTTCTAGAAGTATTTATTTATTTGTTTTTTTGTTTATTTATTTACTTATCTAATTATTGGTATTGACAGATATTCCTGGAAATATTTAGCCTATATATATTTAATGGTATTGTCAGATTCAGATATTTGATATTTCTGTATTGTCAGATATTTGATATTTCTATATATCAATATATGTATTTGTTTGTTTGTTTGCCTTTTTGTTTGTTTATTTATATGTAATTATACGTATTGACAGATATTTAATATTTCTGGCAATATTTTATATATTTGTTTAATTGGTATTGTCAGATATTTTATATTTCCGGCAATATTTATTTATTTGTTTGTTTGCTTATGTAATTATCGGTATGGACAGACATTTTGATAT